>KQ992441.1:0-12349 GCA_001598015.1 Dorcoceras hygrometricum | reverse complement strand
CTGATTCTAGCTTCCAGTGTGACGTGGATGATTCGAAATCAACCTCTGGATTTGTATTCATGCTCAATGGTGGTGCTGTCTCTGGAAGAGTTCCAAGCAAGACACCATCACGGATTCAACCACTGAGGCTGAGTACATCGCAGCATCAGCTGCTGCTAAGGAGGCCGTTTGGATAAGGAATTTCGTCCAAGAGTTGGGCGTCATTCCTAATGGAGTTGGTCCAGTCCCGGTGTACTGCGACAACACGGGTGCCGTTGCGCAAGCAAAGGAGCCTAGGTCTCACCAAAGATCCAAACACATACTGAGGAAATACCACATAATCCGGGATATTGTGGCTAGAGGTGACATAGCAGTTGAGAGAGTCGCCTCTGCGGACAACGTTGCTGATCCACTTACGAAGCCCTTGCCTGGACCGTTGTTTGAAAAACATCGCGAAACAATGGGACTGCGTCTGATGAGTAGTTGGCTTTAGGGAAAGTGGGAGATTGTTAGACTAGATGCCCAACTAGCCAACTTGTGGCATGTGGGTTTATAGACTCTTGTATATGACAATATTTATATATGATATTCGCATTTCATTTATGGCATTCTTTACTTTCATTATGTTGTATGATGATTAACAATTGCGTTGAGTAAAGACCTAGAATGCACTAAAGTGTATGTTAGATGTGATAGTGGGTATGACGGCTATCATGAAACACATCTAATAGTCACTGTGTATTCTGAACATGTTCCTAGTCGATTGGGCCGTCAAAATGAGGATAAGGCCGCCCGAGCTCGAGACTAGAATCTCTGGTCAGAGTACTAGAAGTGTTTTAGGTAAATGTGTTTACCTAGTTACACTCGTGATGTCACTATTCGATCTCCAAGATGTATGCATAGCTATCGGATCTTTAGCGACTCTCGATTTACCAATGGTCCTTGATCTGATAGGGATATATGGATTTAAAGGACCGTACTGTACGCTAACGACGACCAACTGGTTCTCGCAGGCACTATCAGTGATACCTAGGGGATCATGGGGCGATGTTGCTAGACGCTCTTACCATGATCCGATGGGCAAATCCGGATTTGTGATTTCGGAGCCACAATGGTTGTGGGCCCACGGCTAGCTGTATCCCTGAACCATTGAGGGTCACACAAGTACTGGATTCGAGATTTCCGCACGGATACTGAGCTCAATGTGTTAAGCATAAGAAGATGATTTTAGGGAGTGCGACTTCCTAAAAGTCAACAGGGGTCAAATCGTGATTTCCCGCTGTTGAGGGGCAAAACGGTCATTTTGCACTGGGGTTCTGAAAAATGGTTTTTCAGATCATAGTATTCAGTTTTGGAAACTGAGTCGATCGGTCCGATCTGATCGGAGATCGGAGTTGTGATGAAGTCACGGTGTTGGGGATGAACCGAATGTTCATCCGTTGGACCCGGGCCCGTTGGGCCGGTCAAAGCCCATCATTAAGTCTACTTAAAGTAGACTTAGACTTAATCACATAACACTTGACTACATTAAACCTAACCCTAGCTCCAAGTGGCCGCCCCCTCCTCTCTCAAAAGCCGCCGCCGCCGCCGCCGCCTCTCTCGCCGGAAATTGTTTCGGCCAACTTGACGAGGAGAATCCGTCCGCGCTGATCTCGTCAGGCCTTCTAATGCAGGCTGACGAAGGAGTCTCCATTCCGGTCGTGGACCTTATTGACATAATCTACCGCCACCTACCGTGAAGTGCCGGTTTCCTCGCGAAACTGGTCGGAGCCAGGCACGAGTTGCCAGAAAGGTAACCCCGATAAACACCCTATGAATGGTCATAGCATTATCTAATTTTGACTTGTATTGATCGTCTCCCGGCATAATTTTGTTCTTCCGTTGCCTCGCCGGGAGGCGTGATCCGGATCCGCCACGGTTCCCCAACACAACAGTACCTCAAACAGCTCACGAGAAGAACAAACACCAACACAAACAGCTCGTGCACTCTGAAACCAACATCTGAGGTCGGATGTCTACTGCTTCCCAGCTCTCATGGAGAAAACTCGACAGAGCAACTCAAACACAAAGCTAAAACCTGCTCAACTATACGAATCAGCTCGGGGCAGACTACAACAAAAAACAGAACTGGGAACTACCAGCTCATCCCAGCTCAGACCTACACCCCAACTACGATAACTGGTTCTAAACGAATCTAAGAATGAGAACTAACACTTAACCAAAGGTGCTACTTAACACAAAGACCAACTCGTCGAAAATCGTGAAAAGTCGTATGCCTCGACTATAGTCGTGCTCGCTCTTCCAGCCAACCAACAGCTCCAAGAATGGTGTAGAAAGGACGAGATTGACGAGAGGAACTCAAAGATACCATCCTTGCTCCAAGGTGAAACGTCTACCATCGACATCGAAGAAGATAGGGTTCGGTGAACAATAACAAGGGTTTCTCGATAGGATAATGTTTCAAGCTCTCGAGAGAAGAAAAATATTCTAAGTGTTGGAAATAATGGCTAACAATTGGTCAAAGTCAATATTTATATAACTTATGTCCCCGCAATCTTATCTACAGTAGCCAACGACCAGCTCAGGACTCAAAAGTGATACCAGCTTAGACATGCAGCACAACACGCTTACACCAACAGCTTGCGCATACCAAAAGATCGCGCTCCCAACAGATCACGCTCGCTACTCAGATCACACACACTGCTCATCTCGCGCTTGTCGAACATATTATGCTCACAGATCAGCTCTCGCAAGCGTTTCAGCTTTCGCACTCTAGACAGCTCTCGGTACGTATATATTGCTGCACGTACCTAGACCAGCCCACGATGATCAACTCAGCTTGAGATGGTCAACTCATCTTGTGACGCACGCCCAGCTTTATCAAATCGCACCAACAGACCAGATCACGCATTCCAAATAGTTCTCTCCAAACCTGACAACCACAATCAGTTCTCGCCCAAAGCAGAAACCACAAACGGCTCTCATCCGGTCTGATAACCATGAACAGCTCTCGCCAAAGCTGAAAACCACAACTAGATCTCTTCTAAATAGAACGCATCTACCAGCTTACGCCTAAGATGATTTCCACTAACTAGTTCAGCACAACACACGCGATTTGAAAGCTCAGCTTAGGGCACCCAGAACATCCATCCCAAGCTCAATCCAGATTATGATCCAACTCCTAACATCTTACACTAATACAGCAAAATCCCAGAGCTGATCGCTTCTACGCTATTTTCCGTGAAACATCTCACGATCGAAACCAGTGAAACGTCCAACAAAAATAGTCCAGCTCAGATCTATTCCATTCAGATCAGCTCGCGCCTGATCTGATCCACACTAAATCCGATTAATCTCCTTAATCAGGTCGCTAATCTTCCAGAACTCACACGTTATGGTACACTCCGGAAACGATAACAATGATCCCCGGATTCTGTCAGAGATGATCATCAACTCCTCCTCATGAGGTACTACTTCCAGTAGTTTCATCAGAAACCAAATCCATGAAGTATTAGATTGAACATCAACAACACCCCAAGCCAATAGATAGTGGTGAAAATCTCCATCTTGATTTGAAGCCCCCAGTAAAGTGCCAATTTTCATTTCATCAATGGTGACTACATTTCTCATGCAATGATAGCCTTTTAAACAAGTACTATATGCTAGGAACATATATTTGAATATACTATTTCTTTGATCTGTGTTTACAGATCAAAATCTTAATTTTGATTAACACAAAATTATTATTATTCTACTAACGATTTACATGCGACGTGAAGTAGCTAGACTGGAGAAGACAAGGATATATCCAAACGGGAACAGTAAGGGGACGCCTAAGCTAGTCTAGTTGAATATATCCACGCTGGAACAGTGAGGGGATGCCCGAGCTAGTACAACAGAGAAGTATCCAGGTCACAGAGGACACCAAGCTGGTGAACCAGCTTGGTACAAGAGCAGCTCAGGGGTCAAGTGCAGTGAGATTCAGTGCAGCGCAGAACTGTTCAAGTGCAGCTCAAGTGCAGTTTACAAGTGCAGTTCAAGTGTAGAGAAGAGTACAAGCACAAGTGATCAAGTACAAATCAGATCATAGAGCACAACAATAATCAGTTCAGCATAGGAATTTTAATCCAGTGAAAGCTGAATCAGAACTGATTAGAATATCCCAAGAATAAGGGATATACACTGGTGCTAGATTGCAGTTCTTCGAGGATAAGGTTTGAATTACCTACGAAGAACTGTTTCAATCAACCAGAAGAAGCTCCATGTACTTGCTAATGGTTTGGAAGAGGTGTCTGAATGGATCAAGATCAAGAAAGTACACATATTCAAGAAGAGAGGAGCTCTTAACGAGAAGAATAGAACCGAGCTGGTTAAGGACAAACCAGCTCAGGATAAACCAGCTCTAATGGATTTAGAGTGGATGATGTGGAAGATGATGAAGAAGAAGAAATAGGAGGCAGGAGTCTGTGATCGGGAACTCCTGTAGATGGAGGAAGATTGATGTAGTGAAAGAAGAAATCAGCTGGAAAGGAAACCAGCTGGAAAAAAAGCTCAGAACCTAGAAAAGTTCAAGAGTAGTACAGATGAAGTATCGACCAGCTCAGTGCAAACCAGAACAGAGATAAGCTCGCATACAAGAACCAAGCTGGTTAAGGTCAAACCAGCTTAGCAAGCAGAGCAGATGTTATCTGAGGTCAAGAGCATAATTGGACAAAACGACAAGCAAAGCGATTTGAACACAAGACTATATGAAGATTTCTCATCAGTGTTCAAATCGATTTGTTGTGTTATTGCCTCAGTACAGTGCTCACACACTAAAAGTCATAAAGCCTGCAGAAGCATTAAATGACAAAGGATACAAGGTACAACCTTGTCAGAAGACTTTTCAATGGCTACACTTTTGTGTCCAACGGATAGTATCTGCAAAGAAGCTTTATATATCAAGAGCATAGCACAGAGAACAAAAAAAGATAGAAAAGAGAGAGTGTGTGTGCAAGTTCAGAACGCAAAATATAGGAATGCACAAGACAAAGCAGTGCTAGTCGCAAGCAGCTGGTGTGCAAGCTGGTTTAGTGCCCAGGTGTGAGCTGGTGCACTGACCTAAAGCTTCAAAGAACAATCAAATCGACAGCACAAGCCATGAGAAGATAGCGAGAAACCAATATAGAGAGAAGCATTTCCCAGTGTGTGAGATTTTATATTCGAGAGATTGAGCGTACAATGTAAATCTCACACACGATGCACTCATACAAACGAGAGTTGAGCGAAATAGAAATGAATCACATCAAACACTCTCCCCTGTAGTCTTTGGACAGAGACGTTAAACAAGTCTTGTAGTATTTCTCACTGAGACGTAAAAGAAGTGTTGTTAGACACACAACTTGCCGGCTGGTGTGCATAGGTGGCTAGGAGTTCTTGCAGCTTGCGGGCTGTCGGATAGGGTTGCAACAGAAGCTATTGTAATCAAAGTCTTCTAGTGGATCCTTCCCGTGCAGAAGAAAGGGAGACGTAGGAGATTCAGCTCCGAACTTCCATAAACAAATTTGTAGCATATTTCTTTACAGCTTTCGGCATTTAACATTCACGCATTGCATATTTTAGAATTGTGTTTAAAACTGTTAATAAGCTTTCGATATTTAGAGAGTAGTTCAAGTTGTTTCCACAAGATTTCATATCTTACTTGATCTAATTCTCGGTGCACAAACATTTCAAGAACACTGAGCTATTGCAGCTCAAAATTAATTTAGACCAGATTGCACTGCTTTTCTCCTTGCTAGTGTAGCGCTAAGTGGGAACCAGCTTTGGTGCGATCCGGATTCCCGTTACGTGCTGATTATTTTCCAAATATGTTTAAAAATGCACGTAATTTGAGAATATTCGATCCTAACACTATTATCTTCAAATACTAAATCAGTTATGCACCTGGATTCACTTTTTCACCATACTTGGATAAGAACGTAGAAAAGTAAAACTTTATTTCGGATCACCTCTAAAGATATAATAAGCAAGTTTTTACATTTCCAAGCTTTGTAATATGTAATTTCTCTCTATTGTGCATCATGGTCAAAGTAGATTTTGGTTGTGGAGTCACTTGTTGTCCTCGAAATTTCTCCACCAACATGTCACAGACAATGGATGAACTTGCTTGTCGGTGTCTCATACGTCTTCTTGTCAAATCACTTGTCTGTGTGTGTTGCATTAGGTATGAATCAAAAAAAGTGTGGAGTCTCTAACTTTGGAAGTCCTGATTCTCTACAACCTTTATTCACGCACGAACAACGTATATACTTGGATAGGGCTTGACAGTTTCGAATTCAAAAGAGGAGTTCAAAGCAATTGTAGATAACTCCTTGCATGGCAGCTTTGTTTGGGAACTCCTGACCGACATACAAGTTAGAATCATCAGGGAAAGAATATGTATCACCAGGCCGAACATTAAGCTCATCCAGATGCATAACATTGTGCTACACATCATCCAAGTGCATGAAACCAACGTCCTCCACATAATTTTCTTGATCGGTCACATTATTTAGAACTGAATAAAACATTATCTACATATTAAAACACCTCATTATCAGAGAAAATATTTCTGTTGAATTATTCATCGTAGTAATATGTCACATTACCACCACCCGTAGTTCCATGATCCAAAGTTTCATCTCCCAATTCAGCGGTTCCAACAACATCAAGTGTTTGTCCATCCCAACTTCAGAAATAATACTGGATACAACTTCAACATGGAGCACATGCCTGTCTTTTGCACATCAAAAATGTAAAAAAACTTTCAAATAATTATCATTCTCAATATATAGTGAACTCATATGCTAGTGTCTCACATCCGGTACATAATTTTATTTTCCAACTAGACCCATAATCTTGTACTTCTCAGTTTGTAAATATTTGACCACGAACACCATTTAAATACTGAGATATCATCATAGTTACTTTTCCACTAATCATCCTACTAAAAAACAATGACTGTCGGTATAATCTACAACAATATATAAATATGTTAAATGAAAAGATTCAGCAAAAATACAATCGAAATCTTAACTTAGAATAAAAACTTGACCCAAAATCATCGACTTCGACCCACAAATTATCAAACTCGACCAACATATTATCGAACTTGACCCACAAATTATCAAAATCGACCCGACAAATTATAGAAATCGACCTAAAAATTATCAAACTCATCCTAGGACACAGCGAACTCAACCCACAGTTGACACTCGCCCAACAAATGTTGTGACTCAATTCAAAATCATATGGAACATGACCCAACTACATATGAAGCTCAACCCAAACTCTATGACTCAACCAACTTTATAAATGACCTAGACAGACGATCCAACATGATAAAAACAACTCCAGTACTACTACTCACATTTCATTTTGATATTTTCTTTCAATATTTCTTTCGCTTTCCTTCGGGAGAACAAAATAAAAAATTTCGAACAACTATAGAATGAGGAACTCACAATAACAAAAAAAAGCAATAATCTGTCGGAGACTACCAGATACTATCTGTGTAACGCCCAGGAAACCCATAAATCCACAAGTTATTTAATTTGTTTCAAAGGGTTAGATTGCTATTTTTGCGTTTAACAATTCAGATTTCGCGTGAGCTGAATTATTCGATTCTAAGACTTGGCGGTTCGCGAATGATTCCAGGAGGAATGAATCCAAGCACGGTTCAGGTTTTAAAAATAAAAATAAAAGAAATATAAAGAGAATAAAAATATTTTCAACAAAATGATTATGGTTACTAGGTGTCCATACCTTGTAAGTACTTAAACCTACTACACTATTTTCATCATTTGAGATTATAAAAGGCAGTGTTAGCTTTTCTAAACAACAAAACAACCAAAGATTTTCTTTAAAGTTTTTTTAAATCTTTTAGACTGTGCTTGAGGAAGATTCAAAGCCGAAGATGTTCTTTGCAAACTCTCATTCAGTGTGAGGCAAGTAAACTCTGTTTCTTGTCGCACTTTTGAAAAACAAATATTGATTTCCTTCTTGCATGTTTGTGTGAGTTTTAAAGGTTTGAGAATGTTTTCAAAGTTTTTCAAAAACAGAGATGATTCTTGATGAAGTATTGGTTTGCTGGAGTTTTGTTTCAGGAAATTTTTTTGAAAATGTTTTACGAAAGTTTGAAACAGTTTCTTCTTGAAATTTTTTGGATGTACGAAAGTACTTTTGAAGTAAAGTTTCTCTGAGCGTTTCCAGTTATTATGTCGTGTGAGATAGCTAAGGATGAGGTTCTGGGCTGATAGGAAAAACTTATCTATTTAGAACTTTGTTATGATCTCATAAGCTTAGCTAATCTGTTCGAACTTCTCCAAGATTTTTTAGTACCATGTTGTTATTCAAATCTGGTATGATTCTTTTGGTGATGTCAGTTCGTAGTTTGAACCCCGAACCTTTCCAGTTTACACTTGCAATCTGTTTATTTCCCATGAGCTGATCTTAATTTCGTGATCTATTTATTTTCCTGAGCTGAGTTTAAGTCGTGATCTGTTTATTTCCCCTAAGCTGATCTTAAGTTCGCGATCTGTTTCATGCTCTGATCTGATCAATTTCAGCTTAGGTCCACTCTGGACTGATGCTGTAACTTCCAGTTGAATTCTTCGTGACATTAGATTCTATTTGAAGGTATAACTCTAATCTATTCAAAGTTATATACTCAATCTCAAGGGATATTTCTTCATCTTAGAGCTATACTCTTCGTTACTCGTTTCTATAACCTGAGCTGATTCGAGTTTCTTCTTCGATTGAACTCCGATGCACTCCCAATAGCTTTCGAATTCCAAATGAGTTTTAAAATAGAAAACCATATATGTATGCGATCTTAATCAGATAAGAGTAAAGAAGTTTAAAGAAAGTTTCAGCAGAGAAAATGTTTTAATGATATATGTCATGGTGACGAAGGAAGAATGACAGGAGTTTCCTTGTCATATATCATAAAGTTTTAAAGGAAGTATATTTTCAAGTTTTTATGATTTATGGTAAAGATAACATACGGTCAGCCCAGGAACGCTGGTTGACGAACCTTTGTGCCCCTTCAAACAGTAAAGATTGGGATTTATTCTCCAGTTCCCGATTTCAGATGAGAGCTTGATCAAGCGACTTGACCCAAGGAGAGCTTCTGCGCCATAACTCAACAGAAAATAAGAACTGAGAATAGGACTGTTTACAACCACAAGACTTGAGAAAATTTATTTTAAAGCTTACTTCATTTAATACCAGTAATTGTTTTAAGTATGTTCGATTTGTTCAGCTTATGAGTGTACCTATAACGACCACACTTTTCGAATAACAATTATAATAAATTGAAGGTTCGAATTGAATGATACTCAAATTTGTACTTGGTCCAAAAACAATTAACCAAACACTTCTGACTATATTGCGAAATTAATGAAATTTCATACTTTGAACTAGAAAACAGCTCAGAATTTAGAAATGTGTGGAACTCGAACAAAAATTTACTAACTGAATTCACTCGGTTTGCGAAAACTGTATCTCATTCAGATTACATTGAATAAGTGATGAACTAATCTGAAATGTTCAAAAGATGTATCTAATCTTCTATACAACAAAAAGACTATAAACTGATTCAGCATAGAAATGAATGTCCACGATAAACACCCCCGATCTGATCCACTCGCACCAAAAAACAACTTCAAAACGTGATCACCTGTATTTAGAAAAACTAGTGATCCTAGCTCAGCAAGCAAATCTGGATAAACGAAAGCAGGCAGTACAGACACAAAAAATAGCTTTTACTGTAAACTGAAAGCTCGTAAGCTGATAGAACTCGAAAGCTGAACAACTGGATACAGGTAAACTGAGAAAGCATAAACTGAACATGCTTGAGCATACTTAAAACATTTACTGGTATTGAAGGAAGTAAGCTTTAACATAAACTTTGATCAATGCTATGGTTGTAAAAAACCCCATTCTCTGTTCTTATTTTATGTTGAATTATGGCGCATAAGCTCTCCTTAGGTCAGTCACTTGAACAAGATACCAAACTAGTGAAGGGGTATATAGTTCGTTAATCATAATCCTTGTCCTTCCTATGGAGGGGCACACAGGTTCGTCAACCAGCGTCCTCACCCTCCCTTTGTTGACCGTCTGTTTTGCCATAAGTCACTTTGAACTTTGAAATTTTACTTCTTTTAAATCCTTCTGTAAAACTTTCTTTGAACTGCCTTTCTTGTTATGAAACAGATCGCTATCATATATGGTTTGCTATTTAAAACTCTTTTGATATTCGAAAGATACTGGGAGCACATCAGAGTTCAATTGAAAAAGAAAACTTGAATCAGCTCGGGCTATAGAACGAATAACGAACAGTAGAGCTCTGAGCTGATGAACTATCTCCTGAAATTTGGTATAAATCCGAACAGGTTAAAGTTATACATTCGAATCTAAGCAAATGGAACGAAGAATTAAACTTGAATTTACAGTATCAGTCTAGAGTGGACCTAAGCTGAAACTGCTCAGTTCAGAGTATCAAACAGATCACGAGCGTAAATCAGCTCAGAATGGAAAATTAGATATGGGTTGTTTGGTCAACTCAGATTAGGAAACATCAACATAACTTAAACGAGTAGACTGGATTACGATGGTCAAACAAAGTCAACTCAACTTGGATAATGAAATCAGATTACGAGCGTAAAACAGCTCTAGGTGAGAAATCAGATCACGGGTAATAAACAGCTCTGGGAAAGTAAACAGATTACGAGTAATAAATAGCTCTGGTAAAGTAAACAGATCACGATTTAGAATTAGCTCGGGGAAACTAAAAAGATCGCGACTTAGCTCAATAATGGCTAATAGCTTAGAAGATTTCCTTAGTCTGAAGCAAAAAAAATATATAAGAAAATATTCCAAAAATAAGAACATGTAAGCTGCTTGCAGAACATCCCAGAAATTTCAAGAAGAAAGAAGAAAATCCATTGAACTTGCCTCAACTGTTGAACACAGCTAACAGAAATCCGTTGAACCACTTATAAGCGCGATCCAGAAATTACTTTGAGAGAGTTGAAGTTTTCGGTCAGTTGTAGAGAGCTCTTCACCACTTTAAAATGAAAATTCTTTTGAAAGAGTTTGGTTGTGGTGTGAAAAGTGATTATATGTTATTTTATAGGAAAACAGGAAGCATAAGCTCAACATTTTAAAAATATCTTTGAAAGAATAGTTGTACACAAGTCAACAAAAAATCGATCGGATTTAAAACCGTCCTGCGAATCGGGTTCCTGCTCAAATCTGAAAATTCAGATTGGACGAAAACTGAATAGCTGAACTGAAGTTGAAGAAGGATACTGAAATTAGAAATTAAACCGTTCAACATTAATACCTATCATTGTGGATTTATGGATTTCGTGGGCATTACAATACCAGTTTGTAGTTTTAACTTTCGAGTTGTTCAGCTTTCGAGTTCTTGATAGCTTTCAATCATATCAGTTTCCAGCTTATTAGTTCAAAGTTATGTTTTTGCATGTACTGTCTGCCTTCATTATTTTTAGATTTTACGGCTAAGCGTCTAGGCTCACTAGTTTTCCTAAGTGCGGATGATGAGATTTAGACAGAGCTGTTTGGTCTGAGCGTGATCAGATCGTGAGTGTTTATCGTGGACATACGTTTTCGTGTTGTTTCAGCTCACCTACTTTTGTTCAGTTTAGACTTGAGATAATTCATTTTGTGATGATCAGTTTTAGTTATTTCATATATATACAGCTATAAACTGAATGATGTTATAAATTAAAAGAAACATTAACAAACTAAATGAAATAATTACCTTTGTAATAACCTTGAATTTATCCTTAACTGCTCCTTAATTGCTTCAAACGAACTCTTAATTTTATATTAATAGAAAATTATTATTTCTCCATAATTTCCTTAATTTAGAGAGAAGAGAATTGGGAGAAAACTTGTATATTTTTGTGTGTATTTGCAATGAAGATTACAAGCCTATTTATAGGCAAATAAAATGATTAAAATAATATAAAGTCCTAATCACTTATTGAATAATTAGACCTCCAAATTTGAAAATTTGTAGACACCCAAAATTGACAAATTGTAGACATCCAAATTTGATTTCATAATACTCCCCCTTTTGGATGTCCTTATTACGTGTTTTGATACTGCCTCGTTAAAAACCTTACTAGGAAAAACCCAGTGGGATAAAAACTGTAATGCCCAGAATCATTAAGCAGTGGATTAGGGGAGTAATTTCGACATTCAAGAATTTGATAAAGCTTGATTATAAGCTCGGATTTCTTTTGGAAATGTTGGATGACTCAAGAACTGTAATGATTAAATCGCGAAGTGTGAGAACCAGTCAAAGTAACCAGATGAGGCG
>KQ992440.1:3770-34618 GCA_001598015.1 Dorcoceras hygrometricum | reverse complement strand
GTTTCTGTTTATTCCAGCTGGTTCATTTTAGCGATATTTACGAACAGCAGAGATTTGTTTTGTTTCATAAGTGTTGTTCCATTTTCTTACGACTGGTCCCTGCATTGCGACTGGTTTCTCTCCATTGTTACGATTTCAAGGTTCTAATTCGATACTCAGTAAAGTTTTAAAATGGGAAGCAAATGTTTAAAATGATGGAACCCGATGATTTACAGAAATGTCAAGGAATGTTTTACGAAAGGATGTTAATGGAACAAAGTTTATTTTAAGATCATGGCATAGATAGTTGACGGTCACCAAGGAGAAGGGTGAGCAGTTGTCTAGATGTCGACTGCCCTTTCATAACGAGCTATATGCTAAAACTGATATCGGGAGTCATTTTGATCAAAGTGCAACACGGACCATGAGGAGCTTATATGCCATAGTCTAAAGAAAAGGAATTGATGTTAGAGCTGGGCTATTATCCCCTGTCTCTAAGATTACGAACGAATTGTTTATGAAATGTTTATGTATGTACAGTTGTCTGCTTGCGTTAAATGAAACTGTTAATATTCAGGTTTTACTTGCTGAGCCTTTAGGCTCACTAGCTTTTAAAATGGTGCAGATGCGACAGCTGGAGAACGAACAGCAGATGAAACTTGAAATACAGCTGCTGGGTGGTGTTGTGTTTATCCAAGGCCTACGTTTTCCGTGTCTCAGTTGTATCGTTTTGACTTAAATTGTACTGTATTAGATCAGTAGCAACGGTTGTATATTTACCTAGAATATCAGTTGTTGTAAATCGCAATTGCAATTATCAATGAAAACTGTTTTCCGCAAATGTCTTTAGTAATTGGCGCGCAAACTAGGTACCTGGTGGTCTTTGTGATTGTCTTGTGTTTTGTTTCTTTTAAGTTATAAGAAATACAACTTATAACAAATTACCTTTTAGCCTTCTTTTATTCGAAAATTTTTATTTTACCCCAATTCTCGTGGCCCCGTTGGGTTCGGGCGTCACACAAATACTCATACATGAGGATTTGGGGATGTCCTGCTTTCGTGAAGCAGACAGTGGAAGATAAGCTGGATAATAGATCCATCTTATGCTACTTCATTGGGTATCCAAAGATTCTATTGGATACTACATCTACTATCCCAACGAAACAAAAGTGTTTGTTTCTAGAAATGCCACCTTTATGGAAAGGGAGTTTCTGCTTGATAGAAAAGGCAAAATAGTAGAACTCGAAGAGGTTCAAGAACCGTCTGAAGTACCAAGCGAATCTCCCGCACCTCAAGAGCCAGTACCAGAAATGGTTGCACCTAGGAGATCTGAAAGGGTTCCTAGGGCTCCTGATAGATATGGTTTCCTCCTGGAAGATGATCAAAGTGATCAAACTGTTGGATGTGATCCAAGAACTTTCAAGGAGGAAATTTCCGATGCTGATTCTAATTTGTGGCTTGAAGCAATGCAGTCTGAGATTGACTCAATGCAGCGAACCAAGTTTGGACTCTTGTTAATCCTTCCGAAGGAATTGTTCCTATTGGGTGCAAATGGATATACAAGAGAAAACTCGAGCCTGATGGTATGGTACTGACCTACAAGGCACGACTGGTTGCGAAAGGTTACACTCAAAGGCAAGGTGTTGACTATGATGAAACCTTTTCACCAGTCGCAATGTTCAAGTCAGTTAGAATACTACTTGCCATAGCCTCATGGTACGACTATGAGATATGGCAAATGGATGTGAAAACTGCGTTCCTTAATGAAAACATTAAGGAAGAGATCTATATGACGCAGCCTGAGGGTTTCACGTCTGTAGGAAGTGAGCATAAAGTATGCAAACTTCATAGATTGATCTACGGTCTCAAACAAGCATCGAGAAGTTGGAACCTGAGATTCGATGAAACAATTAAGGAATTTGGTTTCATCAAGAATCCCGAGGAGCCATGTGTGTATAAGAAGGTAGTTAAGAATGCTGTGACATTCCTTGTACTTTATGTTGATGACATTCTACTCTTGGAAATGATGTAGGAATGTTGCAGTCAACTAAAGTGTGGTTGTCTAGTAGATTCTCGATGAAGGACATGGGTGAAGCATCCTACATTCTTAGAATACAGATATATCGGGATAGATCAAAAAGGATGCTCGGACTCACCCAAGCAACCTACATCGATACCATACTTAAGTGGTTCTCTATAGAAGAGTCCAAGAGAGGACACCTAGCTATGTGCCACGGGGTCACTCTATCTAAGTCTATGTGTCCAAAGACTGATGAGGAGATAGAGAGTATGACACGTGTGCCATATGCCTCAGCAATA
Source organism: Dorcoceras hygrometricum (assembly GCA_001598015.1). Taxonomy (NCBI): domain Eukaryota; kingdom Viridiplantae; phylum Streptophyta; class Magnoliopsida; order Lamiales; family Gesneriaceae; genus Dorcoceras; species Dorcoceras hygrometricum. The sequence continues at coordinate 32,320 of KQ992440.1, read as the reverse complement.
GGTAGTATTATGTATGGCATGATCTCAACTAGACCGGATGTCGCATATGCTCTGAGTGTCACGAGCCGCTACCAGGCCAACCCCGGTCAAATGCATTGGAAGGCTGTGAAAGATATTATTAAGTACTTACGAAGGACTAATAATATGTTCATGGTCTATGGGGGTGGTGAACTGAAATTTGAAGGCTACACTGATTCTAGCTTCCAATGTGACGTGGATGATTCGATGTCTACCTCTGGATTTGTATTCATGCTCAATGGTGGTGCTGTCTCTTGGAAGAGTTCCAAGCAAGACACCATCACGGATTCAACCACTGAGGCTGAGTACATCGCAGCATCAGCTGCTGCAAAAGAGGCGATTTGGATAAGGAATTTCGTCCAAGATTTGGGCGTAATCCTTGAAGGAGTTGGTCCAGTCCCGGTGTACTGCGACAACACGGGTGCCGTTGTGCAAGCAAAGGAGCCTAGGTCTCACCATAGATCCAAACATATACTGAGGAAATACCACATAATCCGGGATATTGTGGCTAGAGGTGACATAGCAGTCGAGAGAGTTGCCTCTGCAGACAACATTGCTGATCCACTTACGAAGCCCTTGCCAGGATCGTTGTTTGAAAAACATCGCGAAACAATGGGACTGCGTCTGATGAGCAGTTGGCTATAGGGAAAGTGGGAGATTGTTATAGTAGATGCCCAACTAGCCAACTTGTGGCGTGTGGGTTTTATTGACTCTTTGTATATGTTAGAGTAGATGCCCAACTAGCCAACTTGTGGCGTGTGGGTTTTCATTGACTCTTGTACAAACGATCTTTATATATGATATTTCAATTCCAACAGTATAACGATATTTATTTATGAAATACGTATTTATTTTATGGCATTCTTTATTTTCATTATGTTATAATGTTAACAATTGCGTTGGATAAAGACCTAGAATGCACCATAGTGTATGTTAGATGTGATAGTGGATATGATGGCTATCATGAAACACATCTAATAGTCATTGTGTATTCTGAACTCGTTCCTAGTCGATTGGGCCGTCAAAATGAGGATAAGGCCGCCCGAGCTTGAGACTAGAATCTGCGATGTGAAGTACCATGTTTCATTGGTAGGGAACATTGTGATGTTCTGAGCATGCAGATGGATAGTGACCTGGTGATCTATCGAACTACCCTCATTCGAACATTCCAAGTGGTTACCATTTATCGAGTGGATAAGTCCGAGGTCTTGGTTGTACTGATTAGTCCTCACTACTCGAAACGTCATTGAGACTCTACATGATAGGTGCCTCACTTTGACCCGTTTACCGACTCAGTTGGGGTCATTAGGTGGCGGGATTTGGTGAGGACCCGATGCATGTAGGAGTCGATGCTTCGTTGTCGAGGATTCACCGCTCGCTTTTATGCATGGATATCCTATGCTATCTGAGGAGATAATAGTGTGATAAATCTCTGGCCAGAGTACTAGATGTGTTTTAGGTAAATGGGTTTACCTAGTAACACACGCGATGTCACTATTTGATCTCCGAGATGTATGCATAGTTATTAGATCTCTAGCGACTCTCGATGTACCAATGGTCGTTGATCTGATCGGGATATATGTGTTGAAAGGACCGTACTGTACGCTAACCACGACCAACTGGTTTTTGCAGGCACTATCAGTGATACCTAGGGGATCATGGGGCGATGTTGCTAGGCGCTTTACCTTGATCCGATGGGTAAGTCCGAAATTGTGATTTCGGAGTCACAATGGTTGTGAGCCCACGGCTAGCTGTATCCCTGAACCATTGAGGGTCACACAAGTACTGGTTTCATGATTACCACATGGAAACTGAGCTCAATGTGTTGAGCAGAGGAGGAGGAATTTAGGGAGTGCGACTTCCTAAAAGTCAACAGGGGTCAAATTGCGATTTCCCAAAGTTGAAGGGCTAAACTGCAATTTTGGACTAGGTGATCTAAAAATTTGTTTTCATATCATAATACTCAGTTTTGGAAACTGTGTAGATTGGTCCAATCAGATCGTCGATCGGAGTTATGATGAAGCCACGATGATGGAAATGAACCGAATGTTCATATGGACTTGGGCCTGACCCAGGCCCATTGGGCCGGTCCTAGCCCATCACTAGTCTACATATGCATGACCTAGGGTTGATGTATGCCACACTACAACACTCTAAACCCTAGCAAGAGGCCAATGGTCGTTGATCTGATCGGGATATATGTGTTGAAAGGACCGTACTGTACGCTAACCATGACCAACTGGTTTTTGCAGGCACTATCAGTGATACCTAGGGGATCATGGGGCGATGTTGCTAGGCGCTTTACCTTGATCCGATGGGTAAGTCCGAAATTGTGATTTCGGAGTCACAATGGTTGTGAGCCCACGGCTAGCTGTATCCCTGAACCATTGAGGGTCACACAAGTACTGGTTTTATGATTACCACATGGAAACTGAGCTCAATGTGTTGAGCAGAGGAGGAGGAATTTAGGGAGTGCGACTTCCTAAAAGTCAACAGGGGTCAAATTGCGATTTCCCAAAGTTGAAGGGCTAAACTGCAATTTTGGACTAGGTGATCTAAAAATTTGTTTTCATATCATAATACTCAGTTTTGAAAACTGTGTAGATTGGTCCAATCAGATCGTCGATCGGAGTTATGATGAAGCCACGATGATGGAAATGAACCGAATGTTCATATGGACTTGGGCCTGACCCAGGCCCATTGGGCCGGTCCTAGCCCATCACTAGTCTACATATGCATGACCTAGGGTTGATGTATGACACACTACAACACTCTAAACCCTAGCAAGAGCCGCCCCTCTCCTCACTCCCTCTCCCACGGCCGCCGAACACCACGCGCCGCCCGCCGTCGGTGCTCACGTGATTGGACTTGTTCCGATCACATCAACAAGGAGATTCCGTTCATGTCAAATTCGTCAGCTCTTCTAGTGCAGACTGACGAAGGAGTCCTGTTTCCAGTCGTGGACCGGATTATGAGATCTACCGCCGCCAACCTTGAAGTTCCAGTTTCCTTGTGAATCTGGTCGGAGCCAGGCGCCTAGACGCCAGCAAGGTAACCTTCATTAAAACATCCTATGTATGTTTTAGTGCTTTAATTATTATGTATTGAACGTTTCTGGGGCAAATTTTGAAACTTCCGCTGTGCCCCCGGGAACGGGATCCGGATCCGCTGCTGCGCCAACATACCAGGCAGCAACTCAATAGAAAACTCCACTTCCCGATCTGGCGGGATCCCAGAAACATCCTCGGGGAATACGTCGGCATACTCCCTAAAAATTTCCACATCAGAAATAGAAGGTACATCCTGTGCCGTAGTCGTTGTAATGCTGGCTAAGAATGACGGGCAGTCGTCGCCGATAAGCTTCCTCGCCTGCATGAATGAAATAAGACGCGGCTTCATCATGCTCCGTGCCGCCATGAAATCCAACGCTTCCTCTCCAGGAGGTCTAAGATGTACTACTCTGCACTGAAAATCAACAATAGCCTGATTCTCTGCCAGCCAGACCATCCCGAGAATAATATCAAACTCTGGCATCGGGAACACAATCAGATTGGCGCGGAAGGTCTGGCCTTGTAGTATCAACTCTAAATCTCGGACGACACTAGCCGTAGACACCACCTCTCCTGACGGAATCGTCTCCAATAAACCTTCTGCAAAACTCTCCTGGGCAACATTCTTACGCCGCACAAACTCCGCAGAAATAAAAGAATGAGTCGCCCCTGAATCGAATAAGGCCCTGGTAGCTACCCCTAATACCACTACCCTACCTGCGGCATAAATAACACATGCATAAGACACTAATCACACTACACACAAATCAGGTTCACTCCTATTCAATAACGTCACAGGTCTACCACCTAAGTCCACAAAATTCATAATCTAAGCGCAAGGTTACCTGTGGTAAGCGTAGTGTCTGGTTCCGCCTCCTCTGCCTGCATCACATAAACTCTCCCGGTGGCAGGCTTCTTCAGTTGTGGGCACTCAAAAGACAAGTGGCCCGGCTGCTTGCACTTGAAGCAAACCCCAGCTCCCATCAAGCACTTCCCGGAATGCTGCTTCCCACAAGTCGGACATGTGGGTTTGTCTGTCTGAACCACAGGCCTTGGAGCCTGCTGTCCTTGGGGTCTTCCAGAAGTAGCGGGCTTCGCCGCTGGTCTCGCGGTCCTTAACAAGATCATCCATTAATATAACTACAGAAAGGGATAACTTCTTAAAAGATTAAATACTGACCCTGTCCTGGAGGTCTAGGTGGCCCAGTGAACGGCCTCTTGGGCTGCTGTTGTTGATGATGTTGTGCTTGGAAATGCCTCTTTCTCTGCGATTCAGCATGCAGATCCTTCAGTGTCTGCTCGGATCTAAAGGCTCTCTTCAGTGCAGTGGCATAGTCTGCAGGGTCCAACATCAGCACATCTATACTGCCCGAGTTTATTATATCGTGATTAAGGAAATTTGAAATTTCGGACGTTAGTTTTTGTTGAAGTCTGGGTGAGATTCTAAGTGAATGAATGAATCTCAGGAGGAATCTGTGTTTGTCTAAGTGTTTAGAAGGGAAACGCTACTGTTTTGGTGGAAGCTGGTGCGTTGTGTAAGTTATCACAACCATTTGATGAAACGTGGTCGTTTTGGCGAAATCTGGTAGAATCTTACCAGTTGTTGCTAACACGTTGTCGTTTTACGAAGACCAGTAGTAGCGCCATTGTGAGAGATCTGGTATAGTGGAATCCAGATGTCAACGTTAGTCAACAATATGATTAAGAGTGATCGCTGGTTTTAGTTGAGCAACGTCGTTTCGCTACTCAGTCGATGCGCGTAGTTTCATTTCCAGACGTCAATGCCAGTCAACTTTACTGTAGCTTGCATCTGGTTTTACGAGAGCGTTAGCGACTGGATTGGATGACGTCAGTTGTGCGATGTCGTTTGAATTAGTTGAAACACAGCGTTTTGATACAACATCTCCGGCTTTTGGAATTTGAGAACCAGTCGTTGGTGAGTGAAACAGCGACCATTCGAGAGATTTAAAACCAGTTGATGGGTTGTTGTATCTGCTGGTTCACCAGTCGTGGGAGCAACGCGACGTCGTTTTGACTTATGAAACAGAAACCGTCATACGACACCGTTTGAATTAGTTAGCAGGATCAGTCGATGAAGTACTTCAATGAAACCAGCTGTTGAGTTCTTTCAGTAGAGATCTGGAATCAGCTGTTGGTTTGTTACGGCGTCGTTTTGATATTGAAATATAGCGACTGGTTGTTATGGTTAGTTATGACATCTGGTTGAGAAGCTGGTTATGTTGCGACTAGATATCACAACAATTGAATATAGCTACAGCTTCCAGTCGTGAGAATTGTTAGTACCAGTCGCAAGAGTTACTCTATAAAGAGAAGAACAGTTGATACGATATAAACATCGGTTGAGAAATCTGGTTTCGAAGCGGTGGGAGTTTATCTTACATTTATAGATAAATACTCAGCATGACACGTGGAATTGGAATTGAGCACATTGGAAATGCTGCAGACAACAGAGATATTCTCCTATAAATAGGATTGAATTCGAAATCCTTGTAACTCTTGCTATAGACTTCAGGATTTGACTCTGTGAGTTATTGAGAACAATTGCAAGGAAGCCGAAGCAATAGTAGAAGAAGATCAACGAAGGTATAATTTGACATGAGAGTCAGGGATTAGATTACTCAAGAATGAGATTTCTTGAGTATCCCGATAAAATCACATACTTGAGTACTATTCTTGATTTAGAACTTGAGTTGTATGTGTCGATCCATCCCAAGTAGTGGATCTTTTATTTTGACATGATATTCATGATACGAAGAGAATTGAATTGATTCTAATGCCCAGGACTGAGATGACCTGATTTTCGAAGCCTGAGATGGTTTCGTTAGGTGGATATCCATGTCAAGATCGTATACGAATCTTGATGGCATTGATGTGAAATGGAATCAATTCTGAGAACGAAGAATTGAGATAGATGCAGTGCATTTTATAATTAATGTGATTTGATATGCATTATTTATTTTATTGCATGTATATGTTGATTGTACTGAGATTGTTTCTCACCGGAGTTTATCCGGCTGTTGTCTTGTTTTGTATGTGTGCATGAAAACAGGTAGGAGAGAGCTGAATTGATGGGACCAGGGTAGTGAGATCTGACTACCAAAGTGAAGGACGAAGAATAAGAAGTACTAGAGATCTGTTGCTAGTATACTCTTGATATATTAGAGTTAGGCGTGATGAAATCTGGCTTTTGTAGTACTGGTTAGATGTTATAATCAGTAAATGTAAGATGTAATAAAAATTGTACTATTTTGTTGTGTTATGTAAAACCAGCTTTGGAGAAATAAATAGTGTGATGTTCGATTACATATGATCAGCTTTCACGCACCGGAAAAAAAAACCTACTACCAGATTTCACTTATTAAACTCATTAGTTTAATGTTCAATTGCCTTAAGATGAGATTAGAAGATAATTGTGAGCAGAGAACCTCACAACAGGTGGTATCAGAGCTCCACTAAACCATTAGATTTTTAAGTTATTGGAGTGAACTAGATGAGCGGGGTAGATCGAGTTCTTCCTGATTGATTAAATTAAAAATTCATTGCATGCTTGCATGGTATATGTCTTACTGTTTTGGATTGATATCGCAAGATTATATGATGAAATGGTAAGAATATGCCATCCAGACTTTAGACTTACATGCGCTGGAAGTGAGTAGTAGCATGTATTGAATAAAGTGCGAATCAGAACTCGATCTCTTGAGAAGCAGTACATTCATGTATGCTAATCAGAGGAGGGACTGAGAGTGACTTGTTAATTATTGATGAGGAATGATGAACAAGTCTGTTTGATTCTTAGATATGCCTCCTCGAAGAACAACTACTCGACAAGTGGGAACACTCCACGAATGGAACAGGGTAGTACATCGACTGATATCTTGAATGCCGCTGCAACCCCAATGGAAACATTGTTGAAACGGTTTCAGTCGTTTAAACCACCAACGTTGACAGGAACAGAGAATGCAATAGACTGTGAAAACTGGTTAGAGGATATAGAACAGTTGTTCGAAGCGCTTGATTATACCGATGATCGTCGGGTGAAATTGATTGTACACCAGTTGCATGGTCTTGGTAAAAGCTGGTGGATGGCAACGAAGAAACACTTGAAAAACAAGGAACTGTGATTACTTGGGCATTATTTCGAACAGCTTTCTACCAACGGTTCTTTCCAGTTTCTTATCGGAAGGATAAAGGAGCCGAATTTGCAAATTTGAAACAAGGGCAATTGAATATCGAAGAATATGTTGCCAAATTTACAAGCTTGCTCAAATTCGCTCCGCACGTTTCTATTAGTGATGAAGCTCAGGCCGATCAGTTTATCAATGGGTTGAATCCAGATGTATTCACTTTGGTGAATACTGGAAGACCAAATACTTTTGACGATGCACTAAATAGCGCAAAAGGAGCAGAAGATGGAATAATGAGACAACGAGGAGCCTCGTTTGTGCCACCAGCAGCGAGATTATCGCAGGAGAATCCACAGATTCCACCACCCCCTCGATTTGATGCTGGAAGCAGCAATAGTGGAAAGAAAAACTTCTTTAAGGGAAAAGGGAAACAATTCAAATGTGCAGGAACTAGTAGCTCTTCTAGTTCAAATGAATTCAAACAACAGAGAGTTGGACAGAAATCTGGTGATTATTGCACCAAGTGTGGAGGCAGACATAATACAGAACAGTGTAGAGGAGTATTTGGCCGTTGTAACCTCTGCAATCAACCTGGACATTTTGCAAAAATTTGTTCTCAACGAGGTTCTGGAATTTCACAGAATACAGGGGCAACAAGATCAATGTCACTGCCAGAAAGGCAAGCATCCTCTGTACATTCATTTCAACCCCAGAATCAGCAACAGGGTAGATCAGGAGGTAGCCAGACAGTGAGCCAACCCCCTAAACAGCAAGCAAGAGTGTTTGCTTTGACTGAAGAGCAAGCACAAGCAGCTCCTGATGATGTTATTGCAGGTAATTGATATCTGTGTAGTTTTCCTGCTTATGTATTAGTTGATACTGGTGCTTCACATACCTTTATTTCTGAGCACTTTGTTGCATCACATGCGTTGCCTGTTGAATCCTTAACTGAGGTAGTGTCAATTTCTTCCCCTCTGGGAAGGGGGATGTTATCGATAAAAGCGCAAGCATCCTCTGTACATTCATTTCAACCCCAGAATCAGCAACAGGGTAGATCAGGAGGTAGCCAGACAGTGAGCCAACCCCCTAAACAGCAAGCAAGAGTGTTTGCTTTGACTGAAGAGCAAGCACAAGCAGCTCCTGATGATGTTATTGCAGGTAATTGATATCTGTGTAGTTTTCCTGCTTATGTATTAGTTGATACTGGTGCTTCACATACCTTTATTTCTGAGCACTTTGTTGCATCACATGCGTTGCCTGTTGAATCCTTAACTGAGGTAGTGTCAATTTCTTCCCCTCTGGGAAGGGGGATGTTATCGATAAAAGCGATTAGAAATTGTATACTACAGTTTGAGGATCATCAGATTGAGATTGATTGTGTTGTGCTTGGGTTGTCTGATTTTGATTGTATCATTGGCATAGATATGTTAACCAAGTATAGGGCAACAGTAGATTGTTTTCAGAAAGTGGTTCGATTCAAACCTGAGAAAACCGACGAGTGGAAATTTTATGGTAAGGGATCACGAGCCAGAATTCCTTTGGTTTCTGTTATATCTATGGCTAATCTATTGCAGAAGGGAGCAGAGGGATTCCTGATTTTTGCAGTAGATTTAAAGAAGAATAGTCCGAATCTGGTTGATATACCAGTAGTGTGTAATTTCGCTGATGTCTTTCCTGATGAAATTCCAGGATTACCTCCATATCGAGAGGTAGATTTCAGCATTGAATTGATGCCAGGTACACAACCGATATCGAAAGCACCATACCGAATGGCACCAATTGAATTGAAGGAACTGAAAGAGCAGCTGGAGGATCTTCTTACCAAGGGATACATTAGACCAAGTGTTTCTCCTTGGGGTGCTCCAGTACTATTTGTGAGAAAGAAAGATGGATCAATGAGGTTATGTATTGACTACCGGCAACTAAACAAAGCGACGGTAAAGAATCGATACCCTTTACCTCGAATAGATGACTTGTTGGATCAGTTGCAGGGTTCGTCAGTATATTCAAAGATTGATTTGAGATCCGGATATCATCAACTGAGAGTGAGAGATGAAGATATATCAAAGACTGCCTTTCGAACGAGATACGATCATTACGAGTTCATTGTAATGCCGTTTGGATTAACCAATGCACCCGCAGTGTTTATGAGTTTGATGAATCGGGTATTTCAGAAATATCTTGATGATTTTGTGATCATATTCATTGATGATATTTTGATCTGTTCACAGAATTTATGTGATCATGCTAACCATCTTAGAACAATTTTGCAAACTCTGCGAAATGAGAAATTGTATGCTAAACTGTCGAAATGTGAGTTCTGGTTGCGAAAAGTGGTATTTCTTGGGCATATTATTTCTGGAGATGGCATTTCAGTTGATCCCAGTAAGATAGAGGCAGTGATAAATTGGCCTAGACCAAAATCTGTGCCGGAAATTCGAAGTTTTATGGGTCTTGCAGGTACTATCATCGATTTATTAAGGATTTCTCAAGTATTGTGAAGCCTATAACTCATTTGACACAGAAAAATGCGCCGTTCGTATGGTCAGAAGCATGTGAAAGCAGTTTTCTTGAATTAAATAAGAGATTAACGACGACACCAGTGTTGAAAATTCCATCTGGTACTGGTGATTTGTAGTGTATTGCGATGCTTCTCACCAGGGATTGGGGTGTGTTTTAATGCAACGAGGACACGTAATTGCATATGCCTCGAGACAACTGAAACCACATGAGATCCGATATCCGATTCATGATCTTGAATTGGCAGCTATCGTCTTTGTGCTAAAAATATGGCGACATTACTTATATGGTGAAAAATTTGACATCTTTTCGGATCACAAAAGTCTGAAGTATTTGTTTTCACAATCCGAATTGAATATGAGACAACGAAGATGGCTGGATCTATTGAAAGACTTTGACTGTGAAATCAAATATTATCCAGGGAAATCAAATGCAGCAGCCGATGCTCTTAGTAGGAAAATTTGTGCGTTATCTTTATCTACTATAGGAATATCTAATTTGATTGAGGATTGCTGTAATTCCGGATATTTTTTTGAGACAGATAAAAAGCCGATGAGAATTTGTGCTATCAGTGCTGAACCTGAATTGTTGATTCGAATTAAAGAGGCACAAAAGAGAGATCTGAATATCCGGAGATCTGTTGGGATGGTGAAATCGGGACACCGATCTGAATATCGAATAAGCAATGATGATGTATTGTATGTGAATAACAGACTTGTTGTTCCAGATGTGACGGAATTAAAACACCAAATCTTGAATGAAGCACATCGAAGTAAATTCAGCATTCACCCTGGTGGTAGAAAGATGTATAACGATTTGACGAGACAATATTGGTGGAAACAAATGAAGTCTGATGTGACTGAATTTGTTTCAAAGTGTTTGAATTGCCAACAGGTGAAAGCTGAAAGAAAGAAACCCGCTGGTTTATTGCAAAGTCTGTCAGTTCCGGAATGGAAGTGGGATCACATTTCCATGCTTTGTAACGAAGTTACCAAAATAATTCCGAGGGTGTGATGTTATTTGGGTAATTATCAATAGGTTGACGAAATCTGCGTGTTTTATTCCATATCGAATGACCTATCGACATGATCAAATGGTAGATCCCTACATTAAAGAAGTGGTCAGACTTCATGGTGTGCCAAAATCCATTGTCTCTTATAGAGATCCACGATTTACTTCACACTTTTGGAGTAGTTTGCAACAAGCTCTAGGTACAAAATTACATCTAAGCACTGCTTATCATCCTCAAACCGATGGGCAGTCTGAAAGAACAATTCAGACTCTGGAGGATATGCTTAGAGCGGTAGTACTGGACTTTGGTATCACATGGCAAGATTCATTACCACTGGTAGAATTTTTGTACAACAACAGCTATCAAACCAGTATTGAAATGGCTCCGTTTGAAGCGTTGTATGGGAGAAAATGTCGTTCACCATTGTATTGGGATGATGTATCTGAGGTACCTGAATTGGGACCAGATTTGATCAGGGAAATGACTAAGAAAGTAAAATTAATTCAGCAGAAAATGAGAACAGCGCAACACAGACAAGCGAGGTATGCAAATATCAGACGTCGACCGTTGTGTTTTGAAATAGGGGACAGGGTATTCTTGAAAATTTCTCCTTTCAGGGGTACAATCAGATTTGGTAAACGTGGAAAATTGTCTCCAAGATTTATTGGTACTTATGAAATTTTTAGAGAAGATAGGCGATCTTGCTTATCGATTGGCATTACCTCCATCTCTGTCTGGTATACAGGATGTCTTTCATGTATCTATGCTGAGGAAATATATACCCGATGCATCTCATGTTATTCCTGTTGATGAAGCTGAGCTTGATGAAACTCTGAGTTATTTTGAACAACCAATTCAGATACTTGATCGAAAGAATAAACAACTCCGAACAAAAACTATTCCGTTGGTAAAGATTCAATGGAATCGACATGGAGTTGAAGAAGCAACATGGGAAGTTGAGGAAGATATGAAACAACGAAATTTCGGACGTTAGTTTTTGATGAAGTCTGGGTGAGATTAGAAGTGAATGAATGAATCTCAGAAGGAATCTGTGTTTGTCTAAGTGTTTAGAAGGGAAACGCTGCTGTTTTGGTGAAAGCTGGTGCGTTGCGTACGTTATCACAACCATTTGATGAAACGTGGTCGTCTTGGCGAAAGCTGGTAGAATCTTATGTTAGAGTAGATGCCCAACTAGCCAACTTGTGGCGTGTGGGTTTTCATTGACTCTTGTACAAACGATCTTTATATATGATATTCGCATTCTTTTATATGGCATTCTAAGTTGTCGTTTTACGAAGACCAGTAGTAGCGCCATTGTGAGAGATCTGGTATAGTGGAATCCAAACGTCAACGTTAGTCAACAATATGATTAAGAGTGATCGCTGGTTTTAGTTGAGCAACGTCATTTCGCTACTCAGTCGATGCGCGTAGTTTCATTTCCAGACGTCAACGCCAGTCAACTTCACTGTAGCTTGCAACTGGTTTTACGAGAGCGTTAGAGACTGGATTGGATGATGTCAGTTGTGCGATGTCGTTTGAATTAGTTGAAACACAGCGTTTTGATACAACATCTGGGTGTCCAGCTTTTGGAATTTGAGAACCAGTTGTTGGTGAGTGAAACAGCGACCAGTCGAGAGATTTAAAACCAGTTGATGGGCTGTTGTATCTGCTGGTTCACCAGTCGTGGGAGCAACGCGACGTCGTTTTGACTTATGAAACAGAAACCGTCATACGACGCCGTTCGAATTAGTTAGCAGGATCAGTCGATGAAGTACTTCAATGAAACCAGCTGTTGAGTTCTTTCAGTAGAGATCTGGAATCAGCTGTTGGTTTGTTACGGCGTCGTTTTGATATTGAAATACAGTGACTGGTTGTTATGGTTAGTTATGACATCTGGTTGAGGAAGCTGGTTATGTTGCGACTGGATATCACAACAATTGAATATAGCTACAGCTTCCAGTCATGAGAATTGTTAGTACCAGTCGCAAGAGTTACTCTATAAAGAGAAGAACAGTTGATACGATATAAACACCGGTTGAGGAATCTGGTTTCGAAGCGGTGGGAGTTTATCTTAAGTTGATAGATAAATACTCATCATGACACGTGGAATTGGAATTGAGCACATTGGAAATGCTGCAGACAACAGAGATATTCTCCTATAAATAGGATTGAATTCGAAATCCTTGTAACTCTTGCTACAGACTTCAGGATTTGACTATGTGAGTTATTGAGAACAATTGCAAGGAAGCCGAAGCAATAGTAGAAGAAGATTAACGAAGGTATAATTTGACGTGAGAGTCAAGGATTAGATTACTCAAGAATGAGATTTCTTGAGTATCCCGATAAAATCACATACTTGAGTACTGTTCTTGATTTAGAACTTGAGTTGTATGTGTCGATCCATCCCAGGTAGTGGATCTTTTATTTTGACATGAGATTCATGATACGAAGAGAATTGAATTGATTCTAATGCCCAGGACTGAGATGACCTGATTTTCGAAGCTTGAGATGGTTTCGTTTGGTGGATATCCATGTCAAGATCGTATACGAATCTTGATGGCATTGATGTGAAATGGAATCAATTCTAAGAACGAAGAATTGAGATAGATGCAGTGCATTTTAGAATTAATGTGATTTGATATGCATTATTTATTTTATTGCATGTATATGTTGTACTAGAGATCTGTTGCTAGTATACTCTTGATATATTAGAGTTAGGCGTGATGAAATTTGGCTTTTGTAGTACTGGTTAGATGTTATAATCAGTAAATGTAAGATGTAATAAAAATTGTACTATTTTGTTGTGTTATGTAAAACCAGCTTTGGAGAAATAAATAGTGTGATGTTCGATTACATATGATCAGCTTTCACGCACCGAAAAAAAAAAAACTACTACCAGATTTCACTTATTAAACTCATTAGTTTAATGTTCAATTGCCTTAAGATGAGATTAGAAGATAATTGTGAGCAGAGAACCTCACAACATCCCTGCGAATAGAGGGGCTCAAACCATCCAAGAAATGCTGTAACTTCTCAGCGGGATCATCGGCAATGAAGGGCGAGAAATGGCAACCCCTGTCGAACTTCTTCACATACTCTGCTACAGACATGTCTCCCTGTCGGAGGTTCCTAAACTCCCTCTTCAGCCTCGCCTGAACGTCCGGCGTAAAGTACTTGTCATAGAAGATCTTCTTGAACTCCTCCCAGGTCATAGAGTCTACATCCACTCTCTTTTCTGCCCCTTCCCTCCAGAGGGCAGCGTCATCCTTCAACTGGAAAATGGCGCAACTGACCCGGGCAGCATCCTCAAGTCGCATCTACCTAAAGATCGTCTCTAAAGTCCTGACCCATCCCTTAGCCACGAATGGATCGGTGGTACCCGTAAACTCCGGCGGCCCCATCTTGCGAAACTTCTCATATGGCATCTCGGTCCTGGCCGCCTGAACAGTCCCGGAATTCTGTTTCAAAATCTGCGCAAGTCCCGCTAGAACCTGCTCGCTGGAGCTCAACAGTGGTGGTGGAGGTGGGGTAACTTGTCGTCTGGGAGGCATCTGGGGTTTGTAACGAATTTCACTACTTAATCTCAATATGCCTCAAGAAAACAATATATTCAAACATATAGCCTCAAGACATAATAACATCAAGATCTCAAAATAATAAACATAAACGGGAAGTAATTGGACAATTACATATAGTAGTCAAACACTAAGACTTACAGACTTTGAGGCGAGACTCCTTGAGTTTCTTGCAGTCAGCTGTAGGCACAACCCAAACCAGAACTATGCTCTGATACCAACTGTAACGTCCCTCACTTCTTAAATTATATTTAATTTAAAAGAGATCATAAATACGGAAAAAAATACAAGGAATATTTTTTTTTCTCTTTATATGCTAACTCCCACATGATAGATAATAAAAATATTATTAAATGAAGCAATAATAGTAAATCATTATCATAGGGTCTCTTAAAAGGTTAATAAAAGCCTTAAACAACAAAATAAATGTGCATGATAGCTCAAATTTGGCTAAGTCATAAAAATAATCCTAATGCATAAGAAAATATATTTTTCTCAAAACAAGTCGACATATGCTAAAAGACTGAAAATGATAAGCGGAAACAAGAGGTCGCTGGGTAGGTGCCAAGTCCGACTGCAATCCGCTCAGGAATCCTGCCCCTCAATCTCGATCTCAGCCTCATCTGCACCATCCAAGCATAGTGAGTCTAAAGACTCAACAAGTACAAAATTGAGATAACGAGTACTAAATAATACATGCACATGCATTAAAATATTTCTACTTAAAATAGTTTCTTGACTTAAAAGGTATGCATTAAAACAATTCCATGCTCAAAATAAATAAAAATCTTTGCATAAATAAAATGATTTCTAAAATATTTTTTCTCGTGAATTCCGTTCCTCGACTGTGGTTCCTCAACCTCAAGTCACTTGATCTAGCTAACAAACACTAGTACTAGGTTGGAAAGGCACTTCAGTACTCATCTAGAGCCCAGACCCGTCAGTTGAAAAGGCACTTCAGTACTTATCTGAAGCCCAGACCCGTCATTTTGATATGGCAAGCGAAACGTCTCCCGACCCCATATCCGTCATAGAAAAACCACAATCAAGTCCCATCATTCAAAAATCATTTCTCCTCATTCTTGCCTCAAATAGTTTTCTCAAATCCTCAATAATTAAGTAAATTCCATAACCTCAAAAACATTCTTCCCATAAATACTTTAAAAGTAAGCATATGCACTTTAAATAGTCGAACATGCTAAAAAACAATTTCTAGGCCTTAAATTTTCATAAAATATTAAAAAATCTCATAAATGCTAAAAATGCTTAAAAATGGTTCATAATATCCTTAAAACATATAGTAAAGTCATTCATGAATTTTGGCAGCCTCTAGGACTCAATTTCCCAGCTTTCCCGAAAATGTCCCGAAAGGACCCACTCTGCGCGACAAAACCGTAAAAATCATATAAAATTCATTTCTTAACCAAATGACCTCAAACTTGGACCCACGTAACCCTAACCCGATGGGCTAGCTTCTGGAATAAACTTAATTCCAAAAAGAGGTCTGAGGTAACCACAGTGACGCTCGCAACCCTACTGGTCGCGCACAGGAACAAATCTGGGAGAGGCTAGGGACACCACTTCGAACCAGCCCTTCCCTTGACTCCAGCACCCGACCTACCCCTCACACAGCCCATGGACGACCCTTAGGACCCCTTCTAACCCCTTTTAATCGAAACCTAAGCCATACTAGACTTCTCCTCCCTTCAAGATCCACCCTTGACAACCCCAACACAACCTCACTCACACCCACCAAACCGCCTTATCCTCTCCTTCACCAAAGGTCCAGATCTGAACTAGGATGCAAAACACATGAATGAATTACATTAAACAGCATGATATGCAATAAAAGTGGATTCATCCAATCACCATATCATAAATCATCACACACATGTACATAGGCTTGAAAGGTGCATTCAAGGAAGCTTTGACTTGCCTTTATTTGTAAAAAACTTCAAAACTAATAGGTGATAAAGTTTTTTTTTTTTTGTATTGGGGGAGGGAGGCGTGAGTTTTGGGGGGAGGGTTAGGGTTAAGTGTGTTTTGTATAAGGGTGGTAGATTAGTGGGGGTAATTTAGGAATAATTAGGTAGATTAATGGCAAGAGTTGTGTTTTTAAGGAATACTCAAAGTTGCTATTTAAATTGATAAAAGTGCTACTCCTCCACACTTAGAAGTTTTGAATGAAAGTTTGGTGAAAATAAACTCCCCTTCTAGCCTATGATTTTCGAAAATATGGGGTTAGGATAAGGTAAGAAGAGTTGATTTTAAATAATGATGCAAGTGTGAAAAACTTGTCATTTTAGTAGCAAGATTGCTAATCATCTAAAAGAATGAAATTCGCAATCCCTCATGGTTTGCAAAAATTTAGAAGTATGTCAAAAACGAAATTCCTCTCCAATGTTCACCTTCTAAAAATAGAAAGTTTCAAGGCATGGGGCATGACTTCGAGAATGAATTTTAAAAAAAAGAGTCCTCGGTGTCCTCGTCAATTCCTTTCCAACCTCGCATCATCTAAATCAAAAATCTCAAAAGAACTCGATGTCGGAATTAAATAAATCAAATAGCATAACTCATTCGGATAAATAAATAAAATAGTAAGGCATGCGATTTAGGTAGGAAAATTCCTAGGCGTTACAGATGTTCTGAGCATGCAAATGGATAGTGACCTGGTGATCTATCTAACTACCCTCGTTCTGACTTTTCAAGTGGTTACCATTGTCGAGTGGATTAAGTCCGAGGTCTTGGTTGTACAGATTAGTCCTCATTACTCGAAACGTCATTGAGACTCTACATGATAGGTGCCTCACTTTGACCCGTTTACCGACTCAGTTGGGGTCATCAGGTGGCGGGGTTGGATGAGGTCCCGATGCATGTAGGAGTCGATGCTTCGTTGTCGAGGATTCACCGCTCGCCCTTGTGCTTGGATATCCTATGCTATCTGAGGAGATAATAGTGTGACAAATCTCTGGCCAGAGTACTAGATGTGTTTTGGGTAAATGGGTTTGCCTAGTAACACATGCGATGTCACTATTTGATCTCCAAGATGTATGCATGGTTATTGGATCTCTAGCGACTCTCGATTTACCAATGGTCGCTGATCTGATCGGGATATTTGTGTTGAAATGACCGTAATGTACGCTAACCATGACCGACTGGTTCTTGCAGGAACTATCAGTGATACCTAGGGGATCATGGGGCGATGTTGCTAGATGCTTTACCATGATCCGATGGGTTAGTCCGAAAATGTGATTTCGGAGTCACAAATGTTGTGAGCCCACGGCTAGCTGTATCCCTGAACCATTGGGTCACACAAGTACTGGTTTCTCAATTCACGTACGGAAATTAAGCTAATTTGTTGAGTATAGTAGGAGTAAGGATGGAAGTGCGACTTCCTAAAATTAAATAGGGTAGAAATGCAATTTCCCTAAGTTTGGACTAGTTTGACTATCCTTAAATCTTACAGGGGCCAAACTGCTATTTTGGATTAGGTGGTCCGAAAAATTGTTTTCACATCATAATGCTCGGTTTTGTAAACTGTTTAGATCGGTCAGATCTGATCGTCGATCGGGATTATGATGGAGCCACAGTGATGGACTTGAAACCAATGTGCACCATGGGCCTGGACCCGACCCAAGCCCATTAAGCTGGTTCAAGCCCATGGAAAATCTATAAATAGGGGCCCTGGGGTATTCATTTGAAACACACCAAAAGCTCCTCAGCTTATAAATTTCTCGTTCCTCTCCTCTCCTCCCAAGCCCCCGCCGCCGTCGTCGTCGCCCGCCGCCGACGCAGTCGTCGCCCGCCGCCGACGCCGCCATCGTCGGGATTTGTTCAGAATATTCCGACGAGGAGATTCCGTCCGTGAAACTTTCGTCGGTTTTCTAGTGCCAACCGGCGAAGGAATTGAGATTCCGGTCGTGGACCGGATTAGGAGGCCGAAATCGATCAACCGTTGAAGTGCCAATTTCCTCGTGAAATTGGTCGGAGCCAGGCGCCCAGATGCCAGCAAGGTACTGTTCTGAACATTCTATGAATGTTTTTATTCAATTGTATAGGTGTATTGACCATTCACGGGCTTCAATTTTTAAATCTTCCGCTGCGCCCCAGAAGCAGGATCCGGATCCGCCGTTGCGCCAACAGAGGATTCATCGCTCGCCCTTGTGCGTGGATATCGTATGCTATCTGAGGAGTTAATAGTGTGACAAATCTCTGGCCAGAGTACTAGATGTGTTTTAGGTAAATGGTTTTACTTAGTAACACATGCGATGTCACTATCCAAGATGTATGCATGGTTTTCGGATCTCTAACGACTCTCGATTTACCAATGGTCGTTGATCCGATCAAGATATTTGAATTGAAAGGATCGTACTGTACGCTAACCATAACCGACAGATTCTTGCAGGCACTATCAGTGATACCTAGGACATCATGGGGCGATGTTGCTAAATGCTTTATCATGATCCGATGGGTAAGTCCGAAAATGTGTTTTCGGAGTCACAAAAGTTGTGAGCCCACGGCTAGTTGTATTCCTGAACCATTGAGGATCACACAAGTACTGGTTTCTCAATTCTCTGGAAATTAAGCTCAAGTTTTCGAGTATAGTCGGAGGAAGGATGCAAGTTTAACTTCCTAAACTTAACTGGGAGTGGAAATGTGCTTTTTTTAAATTAGCTATTGGGGTATAACTGCTATTTTTTATTCGATGGTCTGAAAAAGTTGTTTTCACATCATAATGTTTAATTTTATAAACTATGCAGATCAGCCCGATCTGATCGTCGATCGAGATTATAATGAAGCCCCAACGATGGACTTGAAACCAATGTTCCCTGAGCTTGGGCCCAACCCAGGCCCATTAACCTGGTTTAAACCCATGGAAAATCTATAAATAGGGGCCTGGGGTATTCATTTTTCTCGCACCAAAAGTTGTATTGACAACTAATACTCTGAGTTGTGAACTCTCTCCCCTTTAGTTATATTTTCCTTCTCCTCCTCCCTTCCCTTCGCTGATGTCGCGCCACCACCGTCAGAAGTTGTTCCGATCATCTCGGCAAGGAGATTCTGTTCGCAGAATTTTCGTTTGTTTTCTAGTGCAAACCAACGAATGAGTTGAGATTCTGGTCGTGGGCCGGATTAGGCGTTGATCCAGTCGTTCAACCATTGAAGGGCCAATTCCCTCATGGAACTGGTCGGAGCAGGCGCCTAGACGTAAGCAAGGTAACCTTCTAAACATCCTATGCATATTTAGATTATTATTTAGTGTATTGATCATTCCCGGGCTTCAAATTTTAAACTTCCGCTGCACCCCGGGAGTGGGATCCTGATCCGTCGCTACGCCAACATAAAGCCGGCATCAAGAAGTTGGAACTTGAGAATCGATTAAATAATTTAAGAATTTTGTTTCATCAAGAATCCTGAGCAGCCATGTGTATATAAAAATATAGTTAAGAGTTTTGTGACATTCCTTGTACTTTATGTTGACGACATTCTACTCATTGGGAATGATGTAGGAATGCTACAGTCAACTAAAGCGTGGTTGTATGGTTGATTCTTGATGCAGGACATGGGTGAAGTGTCCTATATTCTAGGAATCCAGATCTATAGAGATAATCGAAGAGGATGCTCGACTCACCCAAGCGACCTAAATCGATACCATACTTAAGAGATTATCTTTGGAAGATTCCAAGAGAGGACACCTACATATGTGCCACGGGATCACTTTATCTAATTCTATGTGTTTAAATATTGATGAGGAGATAGAGGGCATGAAACGTGTGTCATATGCCTTGAAAATAGGTAGCATTATGTATGGTATGATCTTGACAAGGCCGGATATCGCATATGCTCTTAGCGTCACGAGCCGATACCAAGCTAATCCTGGACAAATGCATTGGAAGGTTGTGAAAGATATTCTTAAGTACTTACAATGGACTAAGAATATGTTCATGGTCTAGGGGGGCCGTGAACGAAAATTGGAAGGCTACACAGTTTCTAGTTTCCAATGGGATGTGGATGACTCGAAGTGAACATCTGGATTTGTATTTCATGCTCAATGATGGAGTTGTCTATTCGAAGAGTTCCAAGCAAGACACCATCGCGAATTCAACCACTGAGGCTGAGTACATCGCAACATCGACTACTGCTAAAGAGGCTGTTTGGATGAGGATTTTCATCCCAGAGTTGGGAATAATTATAGAAGGATTTGGTCCAGTCCCGATGTGCTGCGACAACACGGGTGCCATTGTGCAAGCAAAGGAACCTAGGTCTCACCAAAGATCCAAACACATACTGAGGAAATACCACATAATATGGGATATTGTGGCTAGAGGTGACATAGCAGTCGAGAGCTTTGCCTCTGCAGATAACATTGCTGACCCATTTACGAAGCACTTTCCAGGACCATTGTTTGAAAAACATCATGAAGCAATGGAACTGCGTCGCATGAGTAATTGGATGTAGGGAAAGTGGTAGATTGTTAGAGTAGGTGCCCAACTAGCCAACTTGTGGCATGTGGATTTTTGTTGACTCTATGTAAAACAATCTTTATTTATGAAATTCTCATAATTATGGAATTATTTATCTTCATTATAATTTGTTGGATAAAGACCTTGAATGTACGATAGTGTATGTTAGGTGTGATAGTGGATTCGATGGCTATCCTGAAACACATCTAATAGTCATTGTGTGTTCTAAACTAGTTCGTAGTCGATTGGACCGTCCAAAAGAGGATAAGGGCCTCCCGAGCTTGAGACTAGCATCTGCGATACAAAGTACCACGTTTCATTGGTAGGGAACATAGAGACGTTCTGAGCATGCAGATGGATAGTAACCTGGTGATCTATCAAACTACCCCTGTTCGTACTTTCTAAGTTGTTATCATTTGTCGAGTGGATTAAGTCCGAGGTCTTGGTTGTACATATTAGTCCTTACTACTCGAAACTTCATTGAGACTCTATATGATAGGTGCCTCACTTTGACCCGTTTACTGACTCCTTTGGGATCATCAGGTGGCGGGATTTGGTGAGGTCCCTATATATGTAGGATTCGATGCTTGAGGATTCACTACTCGCCCTTGTGCGTGGATATCCTATGCTATCTGAGGAGATAATAGTGTGACAAATATCTTGTCAGAGTACTAGATGTGTTTTATGTAAATAGGTTTACCTACTAGCACATGCGATGTCACTTTTTGATCTCCAAGATGTATGCATGGCTATCGAATCTCTAAGGACTCTCGATTTACCAATATTCATTGATATGGTCGGGGTTAAAGTTGAAAGGACCATATTGAACGCTAACCATAACCAACCGATTCTTGCAGGTAATATCAGTGATACATAGGGGATCACGGGTTGATGTTGTTAGATGCTTTACCATGGTCCAATGGGTAAGTCCAAAAATATGTTTTCAGAGTCACAAGTAGTTGTGATCCCATGGCTAGTTGTATCCCTGAACAATTGAAGGTCACACAAGTACTGGTTTCTCAATCCCCATACGAAAATGGTGCTCAAAGTGTTGAGTATAGTAGGAGGAAGGTTTGGAGTATGACTTCCAAAATTGGTAGGGGAAGTATGACTTTATTTTTTGCTGATAGGGGTCTAACTGCTATTTTTGGATTAGATGGTCTGAAAAATTGTTTTCACGTCATAATGTATTGTTTTAGAAACTGTGTAGATTTATCAGATCCAATCGTCGATCGAATTATGATGGCACCACTATGATGGACTTGAAACCAGTGTGCGATGGGCTTGGGCTTGACCTGGGCCATTAACTTGGTTTAAGCCCCTGAAATATCTATAAATAGTGGGAGCAATTCATTTGTACCAAGTCTTATTGACAACTCCGCGATTCATTCCCGCCTCTCACTCTCGCCCCTTCTCTCGACTCCCCGTTGTCGATGCTACCGTCACCAGAATTCATTCCTATCGTCTCAGTGTGTAGATTCCATTCGCTAAATCTTCACTGGTTTTCTAATGTAAAACATGAATTGAGATTCCGATCGTGAACCGGATTAGGCGTTCATCCAGTCATTTAACCGTTGAGGACCACCTCCCCCGCAGAATGGTCGGAGCCGGGTGCCTAGTCGCCGAAGAAATACTCTAAATTCCTTCGTTTAGACCTCCGAAATCGCGTTTTCCTATTCTCAGATCTGGTTCCGCTACAGTATCAGATCTGGTTTAGCTACAGTATCAGATCTGGTTCGTCTCTAAGTCAGATCTGCACATCTCAATTAAACTGTTAGTAAATAATCAGCAGTTTTTGTGTATATCAAAATTCAGATTCTGATCTGTAAACACAGATCCAACAATCTCCCCGTTTTTTATTTACACAAAACTTGAATAAACATATGCACGAATGTTTATAGTTTGAATTATTTCTCCCCCTTTTTGTGGGAATCAAAAAGAATTACGAAATCTTGTCTTCCCTTCAAGATTTAAAACAAGTCTCCCCCTCAACACAGCAAGGGGTATATTTATTTTTTGAAAAGAAACCGATTTTTGGGAAGACATTTTTTGAAAAGCAGCATGCTGTGAGATTTGAAAAACAGATTCTGTGCTACTTGAAAATTCTCATATATTCAGACCAAAGGAGTAATTGAGGATTCAATTTACAGAATCTCTTCCATTTTTCTCTAAGATTTAGCCTTGCCAAACCTAGAGATCTTTGCGTACACACAGATCTCGCGCAATCGTGTCAGCTCATGAGAAGAGATATTGCTGCAATTTCCTTTAGAGAAACTGCTCTGCAATTCAATAGACATTACTCCCCCTATCTTCATAAAATGAGTTTTTAAAACTCGTAAAATGATTTTGTAGCACAGAGAGCTTTCGCGAGATAAAAACAGATTTGAAAACAGTATCAGAGCTGCAAATATTTTAAAACATTAAAAAATTTCGATTTAAAATGAACTTTCAAGAACAACCCGCTCTGATACCACTTTTTAGGATCGAATATGCAACAAAAACCATGCCTGTTTAAAATTATTTGAAAAACAGCAAGGTTTCAGATCTGAACGACGCACAAATCTAGTACCAGATCTCACAAGATCTGGTCTGTAAAAACTGAGCTGTAATAGCTCAATGTTCTTGAAAGATTCTGCACCGAGAAGCAGATTGGGTATGATTAAGATCACGTGGAAAACAACCCAAACTGGTCTCTGAAAATCGAAAGCTCATCCAAGAGATTTTATGAAATATGCAATGCACAAAGCTGTAAATAACGAACATATTTGTTTCTGGAATTTCGGATCTCAATATCCTACGTCTCCCCTTCTTCCAAATCTGGAATGCATCCACTAGACGATTTGATCCGCAGACCCGATCTGATTTGGGACTTATCCACTGCCAAAATCTGAACTCCTAGAATCTACACCAGCTCTCAGTGTTCACTCAATCACTTCTTTTATGGCTCAGTGAGAAAGGCTACATACATAGAGTTTAACGTCTTCGTGCAAGACTCAGATTTGGTGTTTGGTTTGTGATTCACCCAACTATTCTAATCATCTCTCGGCTATTATGTGAGTGAATCTCTATGTGTGTGAGATTTACAGTGTAAGCACAACTCTCAAATATTAAATCTCACACAACTAGGAAGTGCTTCTGGAAAGCTAAATTCATCTCAGCAGTCGACTGTTACAATAAGCTCCTCAGATCTGATAGTCGACTGCTTCGCCTCTCTGTTTTTCTTCCCGTTTTTCTTCTCTCTCAGCGTTTTGTCTTCATCATTATTTCTTGTATAAATATCTTCCCACTTTAATATAGCCGTTGGACACACACTTTTATCCGTTGAAAAGCTTCTGAAGCTTTATTGACTTTGTGTGTACCTTTAGCACTTTTCAAGGCACATGGGTGGGTGTGACTATTTAAAGTTCTTTGTATTCTTGTGAATTGATGTGACAATACATCAGTTTGAATTTACTTATTTAGATCTGATTCATCCGTCTTCTTTGTTTTTCTTCAATGCTCTTGTTGCTCTCAGATCTGATTCCTTTGTTCTTTATAGCTTCTGATCCAGATCTGAGCTCATCTTCTTCACATCTGATCGAGCTTCGAGATCATTTGCTCTTCACATCTGATCGAGCTTTGAGCATATATTCTCTTCACATTTGATCCAGCTCTTCTTGTCTTTTCCCGCTCACTTCCGATCCGGTTAGCTACAGTGTCAGATCTGGTCAGATTTTACTGCTTATGTGCATTATTCAGATCTGGTCAGTGCTACCCCCTCCAAAATGGTCCAACGAGCAAAACTCACTACTACGCAGTGAGCTCCTCTGTTTTGGCCAAATTCCTTCGTTTAGGCCTCCGAAATCGCGTTTTCCTATTCTCAGATCTGATTCCGCTACAGTCAGATCTGGTTCAGCTACAGTATCAGATCTGGTTCGTCTCTAAGTCATCTCTGCACATCTCAATTAAACTGTTAGTAAATAATCAGCAGTTTTTGTGTATTTCAAAATTTAGATTCTGATCTTTAAACACAGATCCAACAAGTACTTCACCCCCAACGTATAGTCCAAGTTGAAGCGGGAGTTTAGGAATCTCCGACAGAGAGACATGATGGTTGCAGAGTATGTCAAGAAGTTTGACAGTGGTTGCCACTTCTCGCCCCTCATCGCCAATGACCCTGTAGAGAAGTTACAGCATTTCCTGGATGGCCTGAGCCCTACCATTCACAGGGACGTAGTGATGGCAGATCTTATGGACTATGCTGCCTCATTGAGGAGGGCCTTCAGGTTATAGCACAGAAGGACATACAGATGGAGTCACAGAGGAAGAGGCCATTCCAGCCTCAGCCTCATCAGCAGTCACAGGCCAAAAGGCTGTTCACTAGGCCATCAAGACCGCAAGGCTAGGGTTAGTACAAATTTATTTGAGAAGTTATTTCTTTATGCACTCGTTAATGGTTTGACTCATTAGGGACAGCGAGGCCAGAGGCAATGCCAGCGACATCAGGGAGGCCGCAAAGTCAGCAGGCTCCGAAGCCTGGGATCCAACCAGAGAAACCCACCTGCCAGTCTTGCGGACGCTATCTTGCTGGGAAGTGCTTAAAAGCTGGAGTCTTTTTCACGTGCAAGCAGCTGGGCCACCTGTTACTTCCAATGCCCACAGTTGAGGCAGCCTGCTACAGGGAGAGTATATCTGATGCAGGCAGAGGACACTGACTTGGAAACCACACTGATCACAGGTAGGGTAGTTGTATTAGGAGTAGCCACCAGAGCCTTACTTGATTCAGGAGTGATGCATTACTTCATTTCTGAGAATTTCGTGCAACGGATGGGTATTCTCGAGAGAGTTTGATGGAGAATTTATTAGTGATGATCCCATCTGGATAGGAGTGCCATACAACCAGCATTGTCCGGAATCTCAAGATGGTGCTGCAGGACTGTACCGTATTTGTAGATTTTATCGTGTTTCCGATGTCGGAGTTTCATATCATTCTCAGGATGGACTGGCTGCCGGGATACCAGGCAGTAATTGAATTCCAAGACAGAGCAATGCGGCTTAGATCCCCTGGAGGGGAATCACTTATTTTCACGGCAGCACGAGACAGGAGGAAGCCTCGACTTATATTTTTCTTACAGGAAAGGAGGCTCATCGAAAGTGGCTATAAATCGTTCTTAGCTAGCATTATGAAAACTAAGTTACCCGAGGCTCCGTCGCTATTAGACATGGATATTGTACGAGAGTATGCTGATGTCTTCCCCGAGGACATTTTGGGAGTTCCACCCGAACGAGAGGTGGAATTTTCGATCGAGTTGCTGCTAGTTACTATGCCGATCTCCAAGGCACCGCATCGTCTTGCATCTGTCGAGATGAAATATCTGAAGGAACAGATCAAGTAGTTGTTGGATAAGGGATTTATTCATCCGAGTGTGTCTCCTTGAGGTGCACATGTTCTGTTTTTGAAGAAGAAGGATGGCAACATCCAACTCTGCATTGATTACAGGGAGTTGAACACAGTGACCGTCAAGAATAAGTACTCGTTGCCCTGAGTAGAGGATTTATTCGACAAGTTGTAGGGAGATTCGATTTCTCGAAGATAGATCTCCGATCTAGCTACCATCACTTGAGGGTGAGGGGTCTGATGTGCATAATATGGCTTTCAGGACGCTCTATGGTCATTACGAGTTCTTGGTGATGCCCTTCGGATTGACTAATGCTCCAGCGGTCTTCATGGATCTCATTAACCGAGTATTGCAGCCATATATTGATTATTTTGTCATCATCTTCATTGATGACACACTTATTTATTCCTGGAGCATGGAGGAGCACAGTCAGCATATGCTGACAGTTTTGGGAGTTCTGAGGGAGTGGAAGTTGTACATGAAATTTAGCAAGTGCGAATTCTGGTTGGAGAGAGTGACTTTCCTTGGTCACATTATTTCTAGCAGATGGGTGTAAGTCGATCTGTCTAAGGTGGAGGAAGTGCCGAATAATTCGTCCGAGATCCGCAGTTTTCTAGGGTTGGCAGGATACTATCAGAAGTTCATCAAGGTCTTTTCCTCCATTTTCATGCCCTTGACTGCGCTGACGAAGAAGGATGCCAAGTACATCTAGAGCTCAGAATGTCAGCACAGCTTCGATGCTTTGAATCAAGCCCTCATATCAGCGACTGTCTTATCTATGCCATAAAAGAAAGGTGATTTTGTGATCTACACTGACGAGTATAAACTAGGCCTAGACTCCGTATTGATGCAGAATGGCAGGTTATTGCTTATGCCTCTAGACAGCTAAAAGTGCATGAGAAGAATTACCCGACTCATGATCTTGAGCTAGCAGCAGTCGTCTTTGCGCTAAACATTTGAAGGTATTATCTATACAGGGAGAAGTGCAAGATCATTACTAATCACAAGAGTCTGAAGTACTTCTTCATGCAGAAGGAGCTGAACATGAGGCAGAGAAGATGGTTAGAGTTAGTGAAGGATTAAGACAACGAGATTAGCTACCATCCGAGAAAGCTAATGTTGTGGCCGATGCATTGAGTAGTAAGACCACAGTTGTAGCACATCTGACAGTCACAGAGCCGTTACAGCGAGAGATTAGAGTTTCGGAATAGAGCTGCAAGGAGAGAGCCTAGAAGGAATTCGATTACTGTACGGTATACTAGATCGCATCGGTGATAATCAGACCACTGATGAGCAGTTGCAGAAATGGAGACCGAGGTATGAGGCGAAGGGCAGTGGACTCTACACCATGAGCGACGGGATTGTGAAGTTTGGAGGCCGATTTTGGGTCCATGTAGGCGATACTGTAACGCCCGGAAATCCTAATTACGTGAATTGAATGCATGACTAGGAGGAAAACCTTATGATTATATGATTTGCATGTCATGTATGTGTTTATGTGATGATTTTATGCTCTACGTGTGCTTATCGCTTTACGGTACGGTTTGAGACCGGTAAGCGGGGACGAGTCCGGAGTCGACCAAATCAAAAATATTTTAATGTTTTAGCACTTACATATTTTGAAGCAAAATATTTTTATTTTATTCACAATTTCCAAGAAAATGAGATTTTATGCACGGTTACCGAGCGGGACCCGTTTTTCGCCTATACGGGCCATTTTTATGACTTTTATGACACTTTTAAAATTGAGAGGCCTTATGTTACGAAAATTAGAGGCTTGGGGGCTGAGATTTAAATGTTTTTAAGCCTTTTTAATTAGGGGATGGGCTAGTATAATGATGGGCTTATATTTTTTTAAATAAAACAAGGTGGAAGGGCTTTTTAGCCCATTTTTCACACACCCTCCACCTAAACTCGAAAATTTGCCCTAGCCCTCCTCTCATCAGCCAACTTCAGACTCCATACTCTCCTTGGTGGCTGAAAATTGCAAGTTTCTCCATTGGAACTCAAGGTGTGGTCGTCTCCATTGTCCTCCGCCCCGGTATCACGTATTTTTGCTTCTCTATCAACCAAGGCATGTTATATTCTTTCTTTTCTCACCATATAAATCATAATATACTGTTTTTACAAAGATTATGCATGAATTTTATGTGAATGTTTCAGATCTCAAAGTTTATGTTCATGATCATGCTTGTACTCATATGTGCACCTCACGGTTTTGATCCTTTTTGCATGGCTTCGGTTCATGGGATGATTGAGGGGTCTTGCTCATGTTTAAGTGGTTCATGGTGGTCCTAGTAGTGGCTGGTCGTGGTTCGAAGTGGTGGAATTGTGGTCGAACCAATGGCTTGATGTCGCACACCGCGCAGTGTGTGTTTGTGCGTGTTT
>KQ992439.1:19263-30080 GCA_001598015.1 Dorcoceras hygrometricum | reverse complement strand
TCCTATACCAGTTGGTTCACTTCGCTCTTTAGCGCTTGCAGCTGGTTGTCATCGTTCCAGCTGGTTCACCATGCTTCAGCTGGTTCAACTTGGCCCTCGCCTGATTACGAACAACTGATTCAACTCTGGACGTCTCCATCGCTAATTCAACTGCCGATTCTATGAACACCAAACCAACTGCTGAATCTTTATATTGAACCAACTGCTGGACAGATATAGCTGCTTCTCTTCTTTGCGCCCTTTAGCGCTTGCAGCTGGTTGTCATCGTTCCAGCTGGTTCACCATGCTTCAGCTGGTTCAACTTGGCCCTCGCCTGATTACGAACAACTGATTCAACTCTGGACGTCTCCATCGCTAATTCAACTGCCGATTCTATGAACACCAAACCAACTGCTGAATCTTTATATTGAACCAACTGCTGGACAGATATAGCTGCTTCTCTTCTTTGCGCAATAAGCTTCTTCCTACTGATATTCACTTCGTTCCTAAAACCTGTACACTTAAGTAGAATTGTTATAAACACAATAACAGGTTTTGTGTAATTCAAAACTTAATTAAGATCCGTCAAAACAGATCCAACACAATTCAAATCAATTAATCACTAATCTAAAATCTGATTCCTCACACTACTCATTGGGAATGATGTAGGAATGCTGCAGTCAACTAAAGTCTGGTTGTCAAGTAGATTTTCGATGAAAGACATGGGTGAAGCATCCTATATTCTTGGAATACAGATCTATCGGGATAGATCGAAACGGATGCTCGGACTCACCCAGGCCACCTAAATCGATACCATACTTAAGAGGTTCTCTATGGAAGAGTCCAAGAGAGGACACATACCTATGTGCCACGGGGTCACTCTATCTAAGTCTATGTGTCCGAAGACTGATGAGGAGATAGAGAGTATGACACGTGTGCCATATGCCTCGGCGATAGGTAGCATTATGTATGGCATGATCTCGACTAGACCGGATGTCGCATATGATCTGAGTGTCACGAACCGCTACCAGGCCAACCCCAGCCAATTTCATTGGAAGGCTGTGAAGGATATTCTTAAGTACTTGCGAAGGACTAAGAATATGTTCATGGTCTATGGGGGTGGTGAACTGAAACTGGAAGGCTAAACTGATTCTAGCTTCCAGTGTGACGTGGATGATTCGAAGTCAACCTCTGGATTTGTATTTATGCTCAATGGTGGTGCTGTCTCTTGGAAGAGTTCCAAGCAAGACACCATCGCGGATTCAACCACTGAGGCTGAGTACATCGCAGCATCAGCTGCTGCTAAGGAGGCGGTTTGGATAAGGAATTTCTTCCAAGAGTTGGGCGTCATTCCTGATGGATTTGGTCCAGTCCCGGTGTACTGCGACAACACGGGTGCCGTTGCGCAAGCAAAGGAGCCTAGGTCTCACGCCTGTCGCCAGCAAGGTAACTATCAAAGAACCCCTATGAATGGTTTGTTGATTTGTTTTATTGTATTGAACGTTTCCCGGCGCTAATTTTAAACTTCCGCTGCGCCACCGGGAGACGGGATCCGGATCCACCACCGCTTTTCCCAACAAAACCCCAGTACGGAGAGCTGCAATAAACATCATAAGGAAAACACAGATAAATATGCAAATGCTATGCAAGGGATCAAGGCTACATTCCGAAATCAGGGAGCCAAAGGATCTCAACAACAGCTCAACAGCAAGATCTGATCAAAGGAACAATCAGTAGTGGCCACGGGTATACTGAGCACATGGGAGCTACTCACTCATCTCCAGTACACCATACCAGATGCTAAACAACCAGCTCCACCTGCTGTTGCTCACTCATGAGATATGGGAGCTACCCACTCCGCTCATAGCAGCTAACAAACCCAGCAGGGAGATTGAGGTACGAGAGTTACCCGCTCGCCTCCAAGGTATACGGGAACTACCCGCTCGTCCTTGAACATAGCATCCTGGTACTCACAATTCAAACGAACAGGCATAGCTAGCAAAACAGGGCTCAACAGGAATATGCGTGTATGCAATGCAACAGAACACAGGCACAAGTAATAACAGCACAGAGCACACACACAGCCAAGCATATAATCCATGCTCAATCCTAAGCTGTAAATAAGCTCACATCCGTACCTAAATCTTCTGAGCTATAATTAAAACAAAGCAGATTGCCACAATGACGCAGATCCACCACTTGCTCAATGGCAACACAACAACTTCTCAAATACCGAAGCACAGAAAAGCAACAGCCGGGAGCTACAACTCGACCAGCACTATCCTACCTCATCAAACACCACAGAAAGCACTAACAAGCTTAAAGGCAGGATCTGAACTTACCCCAAAAATCTAGGAGCGAAATCCGACGCTTATGCCAACAGACTACACAAGGGATATGTATTCGCACACCTCACCAGCTTCAAGCAAACATTCAAAAAGCACCACCAAACGAAGCGTCTCAGCAAGAGGAGTCCAATGCTACCACTCTCGCCTTTGGTGGAGCTGTCTACCGCCGACAATCAAAGAAGATAAGGTTCGGTGAACAGTAGCTAGGGTATCGCGACAGAATTTGGCAATCGGGAAAATATTCTAAGTGTCGGGAACAATAATAGAATGAGGTTTAGTCTAGAAGTAGTGGGCCAGGCCCCGGAACCATTCCTTGACCGAAGTAGAAAAATATAGAAGCCTGTAAATGTATAATTAATTATATATGTAGTATGTTATGTACGTAAATATTTTTAAATGAAAAGATTAATTATACATTAACGGGCTAAGCTTTTAAACTTGCATAATTTTACGAAATGCATGCATCATGAATGTTTTATGAATGGCAAAGGCATGTTCTTTTAAAAGACAAAACCTGAGGGATTGAATGATTTGTGACAAATAATGATGAGGGGATGCGGGATACCGGATCCGTTGAACTTCTGTTAATGTATGATGAGCTTATGGATCCATGTGTGATATCATGGTGAAGTGGCAGCTTATGGATCCATTTGTCGATATAATGGTGAAGTGGCAGCATAGAGGTGTTACATATAGGGATCCCGGCTCGGGGTCGGGTGAACCACACCGCCGCGTACGTTGGTTTATAGATTGATCAATCGACTATGGTCACACTTCAGGATACGACTCATATGTTTTTCATGTTACGTTATGTCATGCCTTATATGTTATATATTATGTTATGATATGAAATGTATGAAGCAATGTTTTAAGATCATGCATTCATTCATGTTTTAACGTTATTTTATTACAAGTATGTGCTTGCATGCGATTTTATTAATATGTACCTTGTTATATATAAGATAGAGCATGTTGAGCCTCTAGGCTCACTAGTTTTAAATGGTGCACGTGATGATCCTGCTGAGTTTACCCCGACTGGCGTTGAGGACATCTGAGCGCCTGTTGCAGCAGTACCCCGTGACCGCGTTTATGTTTCAGTTATGTTATGATACATTTTTCAGATGTTGGTTTTAAACATGTTTACTTTCAGTATTTTTAGTCAGTTGATTTTTATTCCGTTTGGATGTTTTAACGTTTTTAAATATCCCTTTATTTATGTTTGAAGTATGGGTGAGAAAATGATTTATAAATGTTTTAAAAGGGAACGAGGCATACTTTAAGTTTATGTTTTTTTTCCGCACAAAATTTTAAAAAAATTCTAGAGTCTGGTTCTTTTAATTACCATTTGCCGATTGGGGGCAGTCCTTAGCAAAGTGGCCTAGAGCACCACACTTGTAGCACACACTCTGACCAGCATGATTCTTGTGGCATTTGGGGCAAGGAGACTTGTTTTTAATCCTGGGAAGGGAGTTGAGTGGTTAAGGTTGTTGTGGGCGTTGCCCTTGGGGTTTGTGCTAATTGGTATTTGGGCGTTTGGACGGCCTCTGGTCTCTAAGCCGAAAATCCTGACGTTTTTGTTGGCCTTCTTCTTCAATCTCTTTCCAATCTTGCTCAGCTCGCAAGTCCTTATCGACTACTGCCCTGAAATCCTTGGACTCAACTAACCTAATATCGTGCCTAAGGATTGGTAGCAAGCGATCAACAAAATGGCAAAGCTTTTCTTCAGCATAATCAGGGGAACAAAGTAACAATCCTCTCAAACTTGCGGATGTAATCCCGCACCGACAGATTCCATTGTTCAAGGTTAAAACACCCTCTTTAGTTCAGATCGCACATCCGCAGTAAAATATTGGTCGTAGAATAATTTCTTGATTTTTTCCCACATGACCATATCCAAGTCTACAGTCAGTTTTGCCCCTTACCACCAAATTGTGTCCCCTCTTAGCATGTAAATTGCACACCTGGGTCTATCCTGCTCTGATAGTTGCAGATACTCGAAGATAATTTCCAAATATTTGATCCAGCTCTCAGCTACTAGTGGATCAGTTGTAACAAAATGGCGAAGCTTTTTTCTGCATGTCTCCCAATCAGGGGAACAAAGTAACAACCCCTCTCAAACGTAAGGATATAATCCCGCATTGACATATTCCATTGTTTCAAGGTTAAACTCCCTCTTTAGTTTAGATCTCACATACGCAATAAAACGCTGGTAATATAATACTTCTTGAATTCTTCCAATGTGAGCTCATCCAATTCTATAGTTCGATTTGCCCCTTCCACCAATTTCCCAAAAATCTAGGAGCGAAATCCGACGCTTATGCCAACAGACTACACAAGGGATATGTATTCGCACACCTCACCAGCTTCAAGCAAACATTCAAAAAGCACCACCAAACGAAGCGTCTCAGCAAGAGGAGTCCAATGCTACCACTCTCGCCTTTGGTGGAGCTGTCTACCGCCGACAATCAAAGAAGATAAGGTTCGGTGAACAGTAGCTAGGGTATCGCAACAGAATTTGGCAATAGGGAAAATATTCTAAGTATGGAAACTGGATACTCAATCGAAGACCAAGTCTTCTAATATAAGCCAAAGCTGCTCACAGCTGAAGAAATAGGATCCACCACACTTAATCTATCACAGCTGTTACTCCCGTTCGCAAACAGATCTTGCAACAGATCTCACTAAGCCAAAACAGCGATCGCTACTAACTCAAACATCGTCGCAGAGAACTACTGTCGCAACTGGACACGTCACCCGCTACTCACTGCTGAATACTAACCAACAGCTGTTAGCAACGCAACAACAGATCTCTCATCCAGATGACGCAAACACAACTCACAGCTGATCTTCTTCGCTAACCCCAAAATGCTGTCGTTCCAACTAATCCAAATGACGACATACAAGAACCCGCTACTGAAACAGCTAACGCACTCGCTACTGCTCAGCGACTGCTGATCTCGCTACGACAGCTGAAACAACCACTCAGCGATAGATGCTGACATCACCACTGCTGAAAGCCAACATTCATCGATGACCTGCGCTAACTACTGAACAGCTTCCGCTAAAGAACTCAACTAACCAAAGCTGTTCTAAGAACAAACGTAACTCGATAGCTTCTCTAAGCTCATCAACTCAAAGCTGATCTAAATCAAACCCGATTAATTAACTTAATTAATCTTATCAGCTTTCGGGTCTCACATGAAGTGGCAGCATAGAGGTGTGACATATAACCCGACTTGAGGTCGGGTGAACCACACCGCCGCGTACGTTGGTTTATAGATTGATCAATCGACTATGGTCACACTTCAGGATACGACTCATATGTTTTTCATGTTACGTTATGTCATGCCTTATATGTTATATATTATGTTATGATATGAAATGTATGAAGCAATGTTTTAAGATCATGCATTCATTCATGTTTTAACGTTATTTTATTACAAGTATGTGCTTGCATGCGATTTTATTAATATGTACCTTGTTATATATAAGATAGAGCATGTTGAGCCTCTAGGCTCACTAGTTTTAAATGGTGCACGTGATGATCCTGCTGAGTTTACCCCGACTGGCGTTGAGGACATCTGAGCGCCTGTTGCAGCAGTACCCCGTGACCGCGTTTATGTTTCAGTTATGTTATGATACATTTTTCAGATGTTGGTTTTAAACATGTTTACTTTCAGTATTTTTAGTCAGTTGATTTTTATTCCGTTTGGATGTTTTAACGTTTTTAAATATCCCTTTATTTATGTTTGAAGTATGGGTGAGAAAATGATTTATAAATGTTTTAAAAGGGAACGAGGCATACTTTAAGTTTATGTTTTTTTTCCGCACAAATTTTAAAAAAAATTCTAGAGTCTGGTTCTTTTAATTACCATTTGCCGATTGGGGGCAGTCCTTAGCAAAGTGGCCTAGAGCACCACACTTGTAGCACACACTCTGACCAGCATGATTCTTGTGGCATTTGGGGCAAGGAGACTTGTTTTTAATCCTGGGAAGGGAGTTGAGTGGTTAAGGTTGTTGTGGGCGTTGCCCTTGGGGTTTGTGCTAATTGGTATTTGGGCGTTTGGACGGCCTCTGGTCTCTAAGCCGAAAATCCTGACGTTTTTGTTGGCCTTCTTCTTCAATCTCTTTCCAATCTTGCTCAGCTCGCAAGTCCTTATCGACTACTGCCCTGAAATCCTTGGACTCAACTAACCTAATATCGTGCCTAAGGATTGGTAGCAAGCGATCAACAAAATGGCAAAGCTTTTCTTCAGCATAATCAGGGGAACAAAGTAACAATCCTCTCAAACTTGCGGATGTAATCCCGCACCGACAGATTCCATTGTTCAAGGTTAAAACACCCTCTTTAGTTCAGATCGCACATCCGCAGTAAAATATTGGTCGTAGAATAATTTCTTGATTTTTTCCCACATGACCATATCCAAGTCTACAGTCAGTTTTGCCCCTTACCACCAAATTGTGTCCCCTCTTAGCATGTAAATTGCACACCTGGGTCTATCCTGCTCTGATAGTTGCAGATACTCGAAGATAATTTCCAAATATTTGATCCAGCTCTCAGCTACTAGTGGATCAGTTGTAACAAAATGGCGAAGCTTTTTTCTGCATGTCTCCCAATCAGGGGAACAAAGTAACAACCCCTCTCAAACGTAAGGATATAATCCCGCATTGACATATTCCATTGTTTCAAGGTTAAACTCCCTCTTTAGTTTAGATCTCACATACGCAATAAAACGCTGGTAATATAATACTTTCTTGAATTCTTCCAATGTGAGCTCATCCAATTCTATAGTTCGATTTGCCCCTTCCCACCAATTGCGTCTCCTCTAGCATATAAATGGCACACCTGGGCCTATCCTGCTCTGATAGTTGTAGATACTCGAAGATAACTTCCAAATATTTGATCCAGCTCTCAACTACTAGTGGATCAGTTGTACAAGTAAACTCCTGGGGCCGTTGACGTCTAAATCTCTCTTGGGGGTCCTCCAATCTAGACATCCTACCGGATGATTGTCCACTCCCTCGACTCGATTGCTCCACTAAACTCTCTAACATCTAAGCCATCCCAACTAAGACACGATTACTATCACCTGGGTTGGAATCATCTGACATGGGGTTACTTCTTCCTCTTCCTTTTCCTAACATGATCTGTAATCTTATCCAAATCCACCACGTGGACAATAATAAGATGAAGTAAAAGTTACTCTACAACATCAAAATAAACTCACAGACTGGAGGAAGCCGCTGACAAGAACTCTCTAAGGCTGGAAGCAGGTGTTTATCTTAAAGGACCATGCTCTGATACCAAGTTTTGGCACCCTAGTCCACCACATTAATAATTAATCTCGAAAGTAGAGGAATATACGTACAAAGTTTTTTTCATTTTTAGGATCCGAAGGAAACATACGATTCATGGATGGTTTTGAAATTTTAGAAACTAGTTCATATCGCGTTTGTAAAGCAGAGCGGGAATTGCGATGTTAACAAGATGATAAGAATCATGTGAGTTGATCTCATTCAGACTGAAAACAATTAATTGTAACAAAGTCTAATACAGAAATACCTAACAACATGTTTCTTAATGATCAACAAACAAAATAGATGCGGTCTGAAACAACACGAAAACGTAGGTCCATCCATAAACAATCTCCCAGTCCGCTTCAGTTCGCACCAGCCAGCTCACGCTACACTTCCTAACCTGCAACCATGAAAGATAGTGAGCCTATGGGCCCAGCAAGTAAAGTCTGGTAACAGCAATTAACTTAGAACAGACGAAATAAAACAACATAAAATGTAACATAAAGGAAGTAGACATTAATTATGAACTTTCTTAAAATTCTGCGGTTATAAAACAACCCATTGATCATAATTCATTTTCTGGATGAGATGTGGCGCAGAAACTCTCATTAGGTCATAATTTATTGATCAAGATCTTCTGGATCCAGGCTATGGCAAACTATCGCCAATTATAATTCATTTTCGGAGGAGCACCCCGGTCCATTGACCGGCATCCACACTCCCATAAGCTGATCATCTGTTATATTTGCCATAGGTCATAAGAACTTTGAAATTACTTCCTTTCAAACTATCAGCTCATTAACACAAGCGGTTGGTTTCATTAAAGACTTCATTTTATTTCGAAAAGACTACTGGGAGTACGACTGTGTATAGCTGATGAAATTCTGGAATCAGCTCAGAATGGAAAATCAGATCACGAGCTTAGATCAGCTCTGATAGAAAACTATCACGATTGGTTGGTCAACTCAGATTAGGGAAAGTCAACACAGCTTAGAACAATTAGGCTAAATTAAGAAGGTCAAACAAAATCAACTCAACTTAGGGCAATCAAATCACATCACGAGCTTAGAGCAGCTCAAGGGGAAAAACAGATCATGCGCTTGGAATAGCTCAGAAGAGGTAAAAAAAATCACGACCTTAGAAAAGGATTTTGAGCTTAAAAATAGTCGACTCGACTTACGAAAAATCAACTCAGTTTAAAATAAATATATCATATTAAAACAACTGTATTGTACTGCTATCATCTCAGTACTGAATCCAAAGAGACCAGCTCAACTTATCAGATCAGAACGGAGTTCCAATGAGACCAGTGTTAGAATAGATGCCCAACTAGCCAACTTGTGGCGTGTGGGTTTTATTGACTCTTGTATATGACAGTCTTTATATATGATATTCGCATTTGTTTATGGCATTCTTTATTTTCGTTATGTTATATAATTTTAACAATTGTGTTGGATAAAGACCTAGAATGCACCATAGTGTATGTTAGATGTGATGGTGGATATGATGGATATCATGAAACACATCTAATAGTCACTGTGTATTCTGAATTCGTTCCTAGTCGATTGGACCGTCAAAATGAGGATAAGGCCGCCCGAGCTTGAGACTAGCATCTGCGATGTGAAGTACCATGTTTCATTGATAGGGAACATTGTGATGTTCTGAGCATGCAGATGGATAGTGACCTGGTGATCTATCGAACTACCCTCGTTCGGACTTTTCAAGTGGTTACCATTTGTCGAGTGGATAAGTCCGAGGTCTTGGTTGTACTGATTAGTCCTCACTACTCGAAACGCCATTGAGACTCTACATGATAT
Organism: Dorcoceras hygrometricum; assembly: GCA_001598015.1. NCBI lineage: Eukaryota > Viridiplantae > Streptophyta > Magnoliopsida > Lamiales > Gesneriaceae > Dorcoceras > Dorcoceras hygrometricum. The sequence goes on along the minus strand of KQ992439.1, from coordinate 20,638 downwards.
GCGCCTCACTTTGACCCGTTTTCCGACTCATTTGGGGTCATTAGGCGGCGGGATTGGGTGAGGTCCCGATGCATGTAGGAGTCGATGCTTCGTTGTCGAGGATTCACCGCTCGCTCTTATGCGTGGATATACTATGCTATCTGAGGGGATAATAGTGTATAAATCTCTGACCAGAGTACTGGATGTTTTAGATAAATGGGTTTACCTAGTAACACTCACGATGTCACTATTTGATCTCCAAGATGTACATGGTCGTTGATCTGATCGGTATATATGTGTTGAAAGGACCGTACTGTACGCTAACCACGACCAACTGGTTCTTGCAGGCACTATCAGTGATACTTAGGGGATCATGGGGCGATTTTGCTAGGTGCTTTACCATGATCCGTTGGACAAGTCCGAAATTGTGACTTCGGAGCCAAAATGGGTGTGGGCCCACGGCTAGTTGTATCCCTGAACCATTGAGGGTCACACAAGTAATGGATTCATGATTCCCGCACGGAAACTGAGCTCAATGTGTTGAGCATAGGAAAAGGATTTTAGGGAGTGCGACTTCCTAAAAGTCAACAGGGGTCAAATTGCGATTTCCCACTGTTGAGGGGCAAAACTGTCATTTTGGACTAGGTAATCTGAAAATTGTTTTTCGCATCATAATGTTCAGTTTTATAAACTGAGTCGATCGGAGTTATGATGAAACTGTAGTGATTTAAATGAACCGAATGTTCATATATTGGACTGGGCACGCCCCAGGTCCAATGGGCCGGTTCAAGCCCATGTACCATCTTTATTAAGTTAAGTTGGTTTAGGGCTTAATCACTAGACAACTCACAACTAAACCCTAGCCTCCAACTCTAAGATTTCGGCCGCCCCCTCCTCTCCAAGCCTCACGCCGCCGCCGACCGCCGCCAAGCGCCGCTGCCTCCGCCCCTTCGCCGGACTTGTTCCGGCCACCGCACTGAGGTGTTTCCGTCCGTGCTAAATTCGTCAGGTCTTCTAGTGCAGGCTGACGAAGGTGTCTTGATTCCGGTCGTGGACCTGATTAGGAGGATCTACCGCCGCCTACAATTCAAGAGCCAGATTTCCCTGTGAATTCTGGTTGGAGCCAGGCGCCTAGACGCCAGCAAGGTAACGATTCTATGAACACCCTATGAATGTTTATAGAAATGTATTTGAATGTATTTAACGCATCTCGAGGCAATTTTTGACTTCCGCTGCGCCCTCGGGAAACGGGATCCGGATCCGCCATTGTCGCCCAACAGTGGTATCAGAGCTCAGGCTCGGATCCTTCAATACATTTAGTTCCTGTATTGCATCTGAATTTCGAAATTTCAGAATCACAAAAAAAAAATTGAAAAGCACGCCGCCGCCATGTGCC
>KQ992439.1:1606-12121 GCA_001598015.1 Dorcoceras hygrometricum | reverse complement strand
CGCCCGAGCTTGAGACTAGCATCTGCGATGTGAAGTACCATGTTTCATTGGTAGGGAACATTGTGATGTACTGAGAATGCAGATGGATAGTGACCTGGTGATCTATCGAACTACCCTCGTTCGAACTTTCCAAGTGGTTACCATTTGTCGAGTGGATAAGTTCGAGGTCTTGGTTGTACTGATTAGTCCTCACTACTCGAAACGCCATTGAGACTCTACACGATAGGCGCCTCACTTTGACCCGTTTGCCAACTCATTTGGGGTCAATATGCGGCGGGATTGGGTGAGGTCCCGATGCATGTAGGAGTCGATGCTTCGTTGTCGAGGATTCACCGCTCGCTCTCATGCGTGTATATCCTATGCTATCTGAGGGGATAATAGTTTATAAATCTCTGGCCAGAGTACTGGATGGGTTTTAGATAAATGGGTTTACCTAGTAACACTCGCGATGTCACTATTTGATCTCCAAGATGTATGCGTAGCTATCGGATCTCTAGCGACTCTCGATTTACAATTGGTCGTTGATCTGATCGGGATATATGTGTTGAAAGGACCGTACTGTACGCTAACCACGATCAACTGGTTCTTGCAGGAACTATCAGTGATACCTAGGGGATCATGGGGCGATGTTGCTAGGTGCTTTACCATGATCCGTTGGGCGAGTCCGAAATTGTGATTTCGGAGCCACAATGGTTGTGGGCCCACGGCTAGCTGTATCCCTGAACCATTGAGGGTCACACAAGTACTGGATTCATGATTCCCACACGGAAACTGAGCTCAATGTGTTGAGCATAGGAAAAGGATTTTAGGGAGTGCGACTTCCTAAAAGTCAACAGGGGAATAAATTGCGATTTCCCACTGTTGAGGGGCAAAACTGTCATTTTGGACTAGGTAATCTGAAAAATTGTTTTTCGCATCATAATGTTCAGTTTTGGAAACTGATTCGATCGGTCCGATCTGATCGTCGATCGGAGTTATGATGAAACTGTAGTGATTTAAATGAACCGAATGTTCATATATTGGACTGGGCCCGCCCCAGGTCCAATGGGCCGGTTCAAGCCCATGTACCATATTTATTAAGTTAAGTTGGTTTAGGGCTTAATCACTAGACAACTCACAACTAAACCCTAGCCTCCAACTCTCAGATTTCGGCCGCCCCCTCCTCTCCAAGCCTCACGCCGCCGCCGCCGCCCCTTCGCCGGACTTGTTCCGGCCACCGTGCCGAGGTGTTTCCGTCCGTGATAAATTCGTCAGGTCTTCTAGTGCAGGCTGACGAAGGTGTCTTGATTACGGTCGTGGACCTTATTAGGAGGATCTACCGCCGCCTACAATTCAAGAGCCAGATTTCCCTGTGAATTCTGGTTGGAGTCAGGCGCCTAGACGCCTGTAAGGTAACGATTCTATGAACACCCTATGAATATTTATAGAATTGTATTTGAATGTATTGAACGCATCTCTGGGCATATTTTTAATTTCCGCTGCGCCCCCGAGAAGCGGGATCCGGATCCGCCTTTGTATGCCAACAACCAGCGCCACTTATCAGTTCATAACAGTGTCCTTCGCCATAAAACTACGACAAAACCTGATGGAAAAGATCAGAGGAAACGGCTATAACGTACAACCCAATAAAATCGAACATAATATGCTTTCAAAAATTCAACAAGGAACAGAATCTACTTGCCTCAAATTTGAACGACAATCGCAATGAATAACTCAAGTTTTGAATCTACCTCAAGCACGATCAAAAAGTTTAAAGAACTAAAGGGAAAAGAACTTTGGTTGGTTTCTTGATTTTGGAAGAACGTTTTGCTAGCACAAAAGGTTTTACAATGATGAAATATGGTGTATAGTATGTTTTTAATTACTACACCGATATGAGGCATGTGCCAACCGAAATAATTTCTTTGAAAATATTTTATTTCTCTCTCCTTTTTTATAAAATATTGTAGAAACTCGAACCGTGCTTGCGTTTATTCTTCCGGTAATATTCGCAAACCACCAAAGCTTAAAGTCAAAGAAATTAGCTCAGGCGAAAACTGAAATTCTATACACAAAACTAGAAATTTAATTCTTCAAGACAAATTAAATAACTCGTGGATTTATGGATTTCTCGGGCGTACAATAACAACTCTTAGTTTACCAATGGTCGTTGTTTCGATCGGCATATTTGAGCTGAAGGGACCGTACTGTACACTGACCATGACCGAATGGTTCTTGCAGACACTGGAAGTGATACGTAGGGAATAATGGAGCAATGTTGCTAGACGCTTTACTATGATTCAATGGGTAAGTATGAGATGTGCTCTCTGACTCACAAGGAGTTGTGAGCCCACGGCTAGCTGTATCTCTGAACCATTTAAGGTCACACTAGTAATGCTTTCATAATTCGTCTACGGATATTAAGCTCAAAGTGTTGAGTACGATGGAAGGGAGATTTTTAAGGTCACACTAGTAATGCTTTCCTATTCACGTACGGATACTAAATCTTCTGTTCATATCAGGGGCATGATCCGATCCGTCGTGAACCAAAATTTGGGCTCGAAGGGCACTGAATGAAGCATGAGCAGAAGTGGTGTAGCCTGCGAAACCAGGTGAAATATTCTTGTGTTCAGCGTCGCATGGCGGCGGAGAGGCAACATCGGTGGGAGGTGGCAGCGGCAGAGGAACGAAAAATCAAGGAGCATTGTCACGTGATGGAGAGGATGGTGGAGATGACGAAGGGTTTGGCCGAAGTCAGGGTGAACAGAGCAAGGGATTTGGAGAAAGGATTTAGGGAGTCTAAGGAATAAGCACGGGAATTGAGTGTACTGAACTCTGTGAAAGCTTCATTGGGCCTTATTGTTTGTTTGTAATAGATTAGCAAATAAACTAAATAAAAGCAATGGCCCAATGGGTCAATGCATGGGGGGGCACTTGTTTGCACCAAAAATGCAAAAATAGCTTAAATGCAAAAAAGCCCAAAGAATATAAAAGGAATGCAGAACTTACTGTTGCAAAAGCCCATAAAGCCCAATTTGAATTAAAAAAGAGGCGGAAAATCAGTTGCAACATTTGTGACAAACTTTCAACATTATTTATTTTCCAGTTTATCGTAAATTCCTACATATGTTAAAAATACAAATCATAATAGGGGTTTATTCCCATAGTCTACGGCCTATTTCTTTACCTTTGGAGCTACATCAGTTTAGGAGATTAGAATAAACAATCAAATTTAGGACTTATTATCCTTTGATTACTTAGAATTTAAATATTTATACTTTTATATAATTTGGAGCTTGAGCATCTGGCACGTCCGACAAATAACAACAAACAATTACTTAGAAAAATCATTTGTTCGCGTTTGTTAAACCCGATTCTACCTTAGCTGCAGCTTAGTTTAATTGAAATACAAAAACAGGTGGAATGCTGATTTTGCTCCTATGAAAACTTATTACTAAAGTCATTAGAGGGATCACTGGAAGTGAGAAGTTGGACTCAGCTAGAAATTCACAATAAATGGATTTTTGACAAGCTAGACAAAATCAGTTGAGGATCACAATGTTGGAGAACTAAAACGATTAAATTCCCATCATGAAATTAAATTTGCAATAGTTATTTCTAGATGAGATTGGATATTATAACTTATCTTTCTCAGTCCAAATGCTCGTCATATTATCGTTTTTGCAAACGATAATCAATCCTTTATCGTTTGCCCATAACGAGTCTGAAGGCTGTCTTATGCACATCCGTCTCCCTCACTTTCAACTGATGGTACCCTGATCTGAGATCTATGTTTGAGAATACCGAGGCTCCCTGCAACTGATGATCAAATATGTCCTAATCAGTAGCAGGTACTTGTTCTTCACCGTCACTCAGTTCAACTCTCGGTAATCAATGCACAGTCTCATGCTCCCATCCTTTTTCCTCACAAACGTTACTGGTATGCCCCATGGAGAGAAAATGGGGTGTATTAATCCCTTGTCAAGCAACTTCTGTATCTGATCCTTCAACTCTTTCATCTTTTTGGAGCTAATCGGTACGGTGCCTTAGAGATTGGCATTGTACCTGCTATTAACTCTATCGAAAACTCCACCACTATCTTGTGTGGATCACCGAAAATATCGTTAGGGAACACATCGGGGAACTCCCTGACCACCACTACCTCTTCTATCATTCATCTGGCTATTTTCGGTACATATATAACGTTGGCTAGATATCCTTGCAACCCTTTCTCATGAGATTTCTTATCTGGGTGCAAGATATCACTCGTGGCATCTGTCCGCATTTGGACGCCTCAAAGTTAAACGGCCTCCCACTTGGCGGTATAATTCTCACTGTCCTCTGCCGAAAGTCGATTGATGCTTCCTTTGTTGTCAACCAGTCCATCCTAAATATGATATTGAACTCTGGCATGGGCAAAACTATCAAGTTCGCCCGATAGAATTCCCCTGCAAGTTGAGCTCAACATCTCTGGCCAACTGCATTGATAACATCTATTCCCCTAATGGAAGTGTCACACTGGATACCCAACTCAACCTCTCCGGTGTGATACCCATACGCACTATGGATGACTCCGCTATGAAAGAACGTGTAGCTCTCGAATCTAGTAGGCAATTGACAAGAAAATTTGACCTGAAATAAAGTAGCATCATACCCTACTAACTCCTATAATTCACCATCCTAATCATGAAGTCTAAAACTGTCAGGCCTGGTGCGCCAATATATAGATAAATACACAATTAAGCGGAAGCAACAATTCAGGGCTTAAAAATTTTTCGAAATGTTGGGCCTGATCCAAAACATCATCTTAAAATAATTCATAATCAAAATATGAGTTTAACGCAAAACTCAAACAACCCATCAACAGGTACAATAGCAAGTAGTAAATCAACTACAGATCCCCTCAGTAAAATAAAGGCACAGGACATCCCCTGGCTCAATATAAAGTCAAGGGGGATCGACCAGCTGAAGCTCCACTCTGCCCAGCCTGGTTACCTGAAGAACCTGCCAAAGCCAATACAATCCAAGGCATCCCAAAAACAGGGAAAAGTAAAGAGGTCAAACCTCAGTACGAAGAGCCATCTTAAAACAACAAATCATTCAACGTGCTATACTTCAGGTTAAAATGCATGATGACTATCAAAGGAATCGGTCATCAAGGCCAACGACTCAGCTGGCAAATCTCAATTGAGCCTCAAACACCACGCACAGCCAATCAGCCGGTGGAAATCATCGGTCCGTGATATTCGGGTCCGTCGACCATCACAGCTCGGTGGTCCTCAGGCGCGACAACTCAGCCGGCCACCACTCCGAGGATAGCATTTGACCTTTTGGGCGCGATAACTCATCCGGCCAATCAGAATTCTAGCTCGAATCAGGTCATCAATCGAATATCAGGCTCAATATGTATGCAATGGCAGATTCCAATGCATACAATAATCAGCACGGAAAACAGAGCATACAACAGAGCATAGTCAATAAAATCTGTTCACAAAGTCAAGTATTCACAGTATACAGGTTCACAACAAGAAATATAAACATGTCCATGCACAAAGCTATTTACAGGGGCTCAATCCGTACCTCAAACCAGCTTAATCGTCAATCAGATCTCACCAAGGCACGGCACCAACGACTTGCTCAAGTCTGCTTCCTCACTGACTCACGTCGAAGCTTAACAGAAGCTGCCGGAAGCCCCAAATCCAGAAGCTCAAATCTGAACGGGAAAAACCATCGACTGGAATTCACGAAGTTACTCGAACCTGCAATTACTTCGCTCTTCTTCCGCAAGTCTATCTACAACTCCAATTTGGTATTCATTGAAAGAGCTAAGCAAGACGAACCCAGTGCCACCAATCTCGCTCCAAACAACGGCGGAAACCGACGACAATCTAACGGAGAAGGGTTCGGATGAACAGTACTAATCGAGGGTTTCTCTGGAAAGGAGATAGGAAATGTCGGGTTGAAAAATGACTATGTGTCGATCGCTACTTAGCATTTAAATCCTTCAGTCAACGCTACAGTGAAAATCAACACCGACTTATACAGATCTCATCGACAACTCAGATCTTAGCGCTAAGGCAAAAGTCCCTCAGATCTGGCCTCAGTGATAACTAAAATCTGGCTTTTCTACGCTAAACAAGCGCTACTAATCAAAACGGCGGCGCGTAGGGATTCCTGTTCGCTAACGCTAAACGACGTCGCTCTATCTAGATCGAAACAGATCTCATGCACTTGGATCCGCCAACGCTCATCAATATTTGACCAAATCTAATATCATTAAACCGCACTGGTCTACACCAACTCTGGGACCGGACCGGTCCAAATAGTACCGTTGACCAACGCTTGACTTTTCCTCGCTAACAAAATATGTTCCTCACTCAATACCAGATCTGACTAGCATCTAAACCGACACCGTGTCACTAAGACTCAAAACGACATCATTTTACTTCCCGCTCGCGGTAACTCACTCCAACCAGCGAGGACCAGATCTGGACACCCAGATCTCACTCAATCTGAGAAATACAAAATTCAGATTTCAACATAAAATTCGCCAAGCGTTACTTCCAGTCAAACCCGATAGCTACCAGCACTCAAATTTGAGCTATACTAAATCTGAAAATCCGAAAATCACCAACAACAAAACCAAATCCTTTGAATCTGGAAATCCGATGGTTAACGTTTCCATTAGCTAATCCTTGCTCAAATCTGATTAACTAATTAAATCAACATTAACCAGTTCTAGTCCTTACACTCTCCCCAACTAAAAATGGATTTTGTCTTTGAAATCAACTTACAGCAACAGATCAGAGACAAAATTAACACCAAAAATCTTCCCAACATAACTCAATGCTTAACAAAACCACAATTCATGGGCAAAAATCAACTCAAAACACGAAATAAACAAGCCAGAAATTACCTGGAATGCTACTGTCAACGCTCAAACAGATGAGGCCACTCTTGTCTCATCTTTTCCTCAACTTCCCAAGTAGCTCCTCCCTTCCATGCTTGCTCCATTGGACCATCACCAACGGTATATTCTTATTCCTCAGCTGCTTCTCCTTTCTATCCAGAATCTGCACTGGATATTCAACATAGCTCAAGGTAGAATCCAGCTCAACTTCGTCAGTCCTCAGCACATGGGACGGATCTGGCTCATATTTTCTCAACATAGATACATTAAACACATCATGCATCGCTGCTAACTCATCAGGAAGCCTCAATATATCAGCCAAGGACCCAATTCTCTCAACAATCTCAAAGGGACCAATGAATATAAGAGCCAATTACCCTTAAATCTAAATCTCATAACGCTCTTGAAAGGATAAACTTTGAGAAACACACGATCGCCAACCTCAAATTCCAATGGTCTGCGTCGCTTATTAGCATAGCTGGCATGTCGATCTTGAGCAGCTTTCATTCTTCTCCGAATCAACTCAATCTGGTCTTTCATATGCTGCACAAATTCTGGAGTAGACAACTGCTTCTCACCAATCTCTTCTCAGCAGATTGGAGATCTACACTTACGATCATACAAAGCTTCGAATGGAGCCATCCGAATAGTCACTTGGTAGTTGTTGTTATAAGAAAACTCAACCAAGGATAAGGAATCCTGCCAGCCACCACTGAAATCCAACACAAGAGCTCATAGCATGTCTTCTAAAATCTGAATGGTCCTCTCAGATTGGCCATCTGTCTGGGGGTGATAAGTTGTACTCATAGCCAATATCGAACCCATAGCTGCTTGCAAACTCTTCCAGAATCGGGAAGTAAATCTTGGATCTCTATCAGACACTATCGAAACCGGCACTCCATGTATTCTAACCACATGGTCGATATACAACTTCACCATCTTCTTCATCAAACACCTCACATCATAGGGAATGAAATGGGCTGACTTCGAAATCCTGTCAACAACAACCCAAATCGCATCACATCCCCTATTCGATCGAGGTAAGTGAGTCACAAAATCCATGACGATGTGCTCCCAATTCCATTGGGACACTTCTAGACTCTGTAGCAAACCACCAGGTCTCATTCTCTCGGCTTTGACCTGGTGACAATTCGAACACCGTGCTACAAATCTAGAGATATCATTCCTCATGCCTTCCCACCAGTAGTGAGACTTCAAGGCATGGTACATCTTCTTCTCACCCGGATGCACGCTGTAACGACTATAGTGGGCTTCATTCAAGATAGTATCTTTCAAATCAATCAGGTTCGGAACCACCAATCTACCACGGAATCTCAAACATCCATCAGAAGCAATAGAAAAATCTTCTGACTGACCATTCTGGGCTTTAATCTTCAACTCATTAATATACGGGTCAGTTCTCTGCGCTACTTTAATGTCTGCAACAATATGTGGTTCAACCACGGAATCTCAAACATCCATCAGAAGCAATAGAAAAATCTTCTGACTGACCATTCTGGGCTTTAATCTTCAACTCATTAATATACGGGTCAGTTCTCTGCGCTACTTTAATGTCTGCAACAATATGTGGTTCAACCTGAATAGAAGGAACTATGAAATACTGATCACTTGGCTGAAAATGCCAATCAGAAGTCCCCAAATCCTCATGAACTTTGGATATACTCATCGACGTCAACATCACAGGCTGAGCTTTCCTACTCAAAGCATCAGCAACTAAGTTCATTCGCCCAGGATGATATTGAATATCACAGTAGAAATCTTTGAGCAACTCCATCCAACGACGTTGCCTCATGTTCAAATAAGACTGTGTGAAGATATACTTCAAACTCTTATGGTCCGTGTATACCACGAACTGCTCACCATACAAGTAGTGGTGCCAAATCTTCAACGCAAACACGATGGCGGCCAACTTTACATCATAAGCTATTACTCGCCTGTTCTGCATCACTACGCATCCAAAACCACTCAAAGAAGCATCAGAGCACACTAGAAAACCTCCAGAGCCCGAAGACAAAGCCAACACCGGAGCAGTAGTCAACTTCTCCTTAAGCAACTGGAAACTCGACTCACACTCATCAGTCCAAACAAACTTTCTATCTTTTTGGGTCAACTGAGTCATCGGCCTGGCTATCAACTTCTCAATAAAACATCTATAATAGCCAGCCAATCCCAAGAAACTACGGATCTCGAAAACATTCCTAGGTCGCTCCCAGTTAAGAACTGCTTTGATCTTACTCGGGTCCACAGAAATAACTTGCGCTGAAATGACATGACCCAAAAAGACAACTCTATCCAACCAGAATTCACATTTGCTAAACTTCGCATACAGTTGTGAGACTCTGAGTTTCTGTAATACCAATCTCAAGTGCTCTTTATGCTCTCTGAAGTCCCTCGAATACACCAGGATGTCATCTATGAATACAATCACAAAATGATCAATATACTCACTAAAGAAACCATTCATCAAGTCCATGAAGACAGCAGGAGCATTCGTCAATCCAAAAGGCATCACCAAAAACACATAATGCCCGTACCTCGTCCTGAAAGTCGTCTTCGCCACATCAGCGTCTCTATTCTGCAACTGATGATAACCAGATCGCAGATCTATCTTAGAGTATACAGAAGATCCCTGCAATTGATCAAACAGATCATCGATTCTCGGCAACGGATACTTATATTTCATGGTCACTTTATTCAACTGCCAAAAATCCACACACATCCTCATAGATACATCCTTCTTCTTCACAAAAGTATCGGAGCTCCCCAAGGCGACATGCTCGATCTTATGAAGCCTTTCTCCAAAATATCACGCAACTGATCCTTGAGTTCTTTCAACTCAGCTGGCGCCAACCGATAAGGAGCTCTAGAAATCAGGGCTGTCCCTGGCACCAACTCTATACTGAAGTCAATCTCTCGTCTCGGAGGAAATCCTGGAATCTCATCCGGAAACACGTCTGGGAACTCTCGAGCAATAGGGACATCACTCAACCCTACTCTCGATTCATGGGAAACATTCAAGGCATAGATCATAAACCCTGAATTCTCTAGCGATAAGAGATTGAACATATCCATGGCAGACACTAGTGGGATCTTCGATCCCGAATCAGCACCATAGAAATCCCACTTCTCCCCAACTTGAGGCCTAAACCTCACCACACCATGGAAACAATCTACAGTCGCTCTATAACTGGACATAGAGCTATCAAAATGGGTCAAGCCCGTCGGGCTAGCCCGCCCCTGTTGGCATACGGTGGCGGATCCGGATCCCACTTCTCGGTGGCGCAGCGGAAATCAAAATAGACCCGGAAAGCATTCAATACATCAATATAAATCTACAAACATACATAGGGTGTTCATAGATTTGTTACCTTTGTTAGAAAAGATGCCCAACTAGACAACTTGTGGCGTGTGGGTTTATAGAATCTTGTATGAAACAGTCTTTATATATAATATTCGCATTATTTTATATGGCGTTCTTTACTTTCATTATGTGTGTAATGATTTACAATTGCGTTGAGTAAAGACCTAGAATGCACTAAAGCGTATGTTAGATGTGATAGTGGGTATGACGGCTATCATGAAACACATCTAATAGTCGATATTTA
>KQ992438.1:23903-48039 GCA_001598015.1 Dorcoceras hygrometricum | reverse complement strand
ATGGATGGGCAAACCGCCCAAGTACTCATTTATGAGGATTGGGGGATGTCCTGCTTACGTGAAGCAGACAGTGGGAGATAAGCTGGATACGAGATCCATCTTATGCTACTTCATTGGCTATCCAAAGAATTCCATTGGATACATTTTCTACTGTCCCAGCGAGACAAAAGTGCTTGTCTCCAGGAATGCCACCTTTATGGAAAGGGAATTTCTACTTGATAGAAAGGGCAAAATAGTAGAACTCGAAGAGGTTCGAGAACCAATTGAAGTACCAAGTGAATCTCCCGCGCTTAATGAGCCAGTACCAGATGTGGTCGCACCTAGGAGATCCGAAAGGATTCCTAGGGCTCCTGAAAGATATGGTTTTCTCCTTGAAGGTGATCAGGGTGATCAAGTTGTTGGATCTGATCCAAGAACTTTCAAGGAGGCAATTTCTGATGCTGATTCTAATTTATGGCTTGAAGCAATGCAGTCTGAGTTTGACTCAATGCATGCTAACCAAGTTTGGACTCTCGTTAACCCTCCCGAAGGAATCGTTCCTATTGGTTGCAAATGGGTGTACAAGAGGAAACTTGGGCCTGATGGTAAGGTAATGACCTTCAAGGCACGACTGGTCGCGAAAGGTTACACTCAGAGGCAAGGTGTTGACTATGATGAAACCTTCTCGCCAGTCGCAATGTTCAAGTCAATTAGAATATTGTTAGCCATAGCCGCATGGTACGACTATGAGATATGGCAAATGGATGTGAAAACTGCGTTCCTTAATGGAAACATTAAGGAAGAAATCTATATGACGCAGCCTGAGGGTTTCACATCTGTAGAAGCGAGCATAAGGTATGCAAGCTTCAGAGATCGATCTACGGTCTCAAACAAGCATCACGAAGTTGGAACCTGAGATTCGATGAGACAATTAAAGAATTTGGTTTCATCAAGAATCCCGAGGAGCCGTGTGTCTATAAGAAGGTAGTTAAAAGCGCTGTGACGTTTTTAGTACTTTATGTTGACGACATTCTACTCATTGGGAATGATGTAGGAATGTTGCAGTCAACTAAAGTATGGCTGTCTAGCAGATTTTCGATGAAGGACATGGGTGAAGCATCTTATATTCTTAGAATACAGATCTATCGGGATAGATCTAAACGGATGCTCGGACTCACCCAAGCTACCTACATCGATATCGTACTTAAGAGGTTCTCTATGGAAGAGTCCAAGAGAGGACACCTACCTATGTGCCACGGGGTCGCTCTATCCAAGTCTATGTGTCCAAAGACTGATGAGGAGATAGAGAGTATGGCACGTGTGCCATATGCCTCGGCTATAGGTAGTATTATGTATGGCATGATCTCGACTAGACCGGACGTCGCATATGCTCTGAGTGTCACGAGCCGCTACCAGGCCAACCCCGGCCAATTGCATTGGAAGGCCGTGAAAGATATTCTTAAGTACTTACGAAGGACTAAGAATATGTTCATGGTCTACGGGGGTGGTGAACTGAAACTGGAAGGCTACACTGATTCTAGCTTCCAGTGTGACGTGGATGATTCGAAATCAACCTCTGGATTTGTATTCATGCTCAATGGTGGTACTGTCTCTTGGAAGAGTTCCAAGCAAGACACCATCGCGGATTCAACCACTGAGGCTGAGTACATTGCAGCATCAGCTGCTGCTAAGGAGGCCGTTTGGATAAGGAATTTAGTCCAAGAGTTGGGCGTCATTCCTAATGGAGTTGGTCCAGTCCCGGTTTACTGCGACAACACGGGTGCCGTTGCGCAAGCAAAGGAGCCTAGGACTCACCAAAGATCCAAACACATACTGAGGAAATACCACATAATCCGGGATATTGTGGCTAGAGGTGACATAGCAGTTGAGAGAGTCGCCTCTGCGAACAACGTTGCTGATCCACTTACGAAGCCTTGCCTGGACCGTTGTTTGAAAAACATCGTGAAACAATGGGACTGCGTCTGATGAGTAGTTGGCTTTAGGGCAAGTGGGAGATTGTTAGAGTAGATGCCCAACTAGCCAACTTGTGGCGTGTGGGTTTTATTGACTCTTGTACAAGCGATCTTTATATATGATATTCGCATTCTTTTATATGGCATTCTTTACTTTCATTATGTGTGTAATGATTTACAATTGTGTTGAGTAAAGACCTAGAATACACTAAAGCGTATGTTAGATGTGATAGTGGGTATGACGGCTATCATGAAACACATCTAATAGTCGCTGTGTATTCTGAACACGTTCCTAGTCGATTGGGCCGTCAAAATGAGGATAAGGCCGCCCGAGTTCGAGACTAGTATCTGCGATGCGAAGTACCATGTTTCATTGGTAGGGAACATTGTGATGTTCTGAGCATGCAGATAGATAGTGACCTGGTGATCTATCGAACTACCCTCCTTCGGACTTTCCAAGTGGTTACCATTTGTCGAGTGGATAAGCCCGAGGTCTTGGTTGTACTGATTAGTCCTCACGACTCGAAACGTCATTGAGACTCTACATGATAGGCGTCTCACTTTGACCCGTTTGCCGACTCACTTGGGGTCACCAGGCGTCGGGATTGGGTGAGACCCCGATGCATGTAGGAGTCGATGCATCGTTGTCGAGGATTCACCGCTCGCAGACATGCGTGGATATCCTATGCTATCTGAGGGGATAATAGTGTGCAAATCTCTGGCCAGAGTACTAGAAGTGTTTTAAGTAAATGTGTTTACCTAGTTGCACTCGCGATGTCACTATTCGATCTCCAAGATGTATGCATAGCTATCGGATCTCTAGCGATTCTCGATTTACCAATGGTCGTTGATCTGATCGGGATATATGGATTGAAAGGACCGTACAGTACGCTAACCACGACCGACTGGTTCTTGCAGGCACTATCAGTGATACCTAGGGGATTATGGGGCAATGTTGCTAGACGCTTTACCATGATCCGTTGGGCAGGTCGGAATTGTGATTCCGGAGCCACAATGGTTGTGGGCCCACGGCTAGCTGTATCCCTGAACCATTGAGGGTCACACAAGTACTAGATTCGAAACTCCCACACGGATACTCAGCTCAATGTGTTGAGCACGAGAAGAGGAAGTTCGACGAGGAGAATCCGTTCGTGCTGATCTCGTCAGGGCTTCTAGTGCAGCCTGACGAAGGAGTCTCGGATCTGGTCATGGACCGGATTGGCGTAACTACCGCAATCTACCGAGAAGAGCCGGATTATTGTAATCACGGTTGGAGCCAGGCACAAGTGCCAGCGAGGTAACACGCTAAACATCCTATGAATTTCGTAGAATGTTAATTATTTTTCGTATTGATCGCCTCCCGGTTTCTATTTATTGTTCTTCCGCTGCCTGACCGGGGGGCAGATCCGGATCCCCAACAGTTACTTGTTGTATGAGTTTGATTTAACTCATATTTGGAGTATTGAATATTTTGAATGTATGATTTGAAGTTCAGGCCCATTGTATTTCGAAAAATTTTTAAGGCCTGATTTTTAGCTTCCGTGTTTATGCGCTTATTACGTGTTAATTATTAGTAATTAGCACGAGGCCTGACATACTCTCTTCCCCCTTTTTGTCATTACCACCACGATTGATGTAAGCCACAAGTTCGCTCAATTGGTCGGTAAGAATATTGTAGTTTTCCTGTGCCTGTGCATGGAAATCCAGTATTTGGTGAGAGAAGCTTCCTTAGTTGCCTCAACTTCCTTCTGAATATCAGCCAGTCCTATGGAAACAGCAGCCACTTGAATACTGAGTTTCTTTTGAGAAGTACTGAGATCCAATGAGAGGATGGCCCTTTGATCTTGAATATCCTTGCGAATATTGGTAAGTAAAGTTCTGTAGGCCTTGTCCTGCTGATCAAATCGTTCTGTGAATTTCTTATCAATATCTCTGATATGCATTAACAGTATATCTCGGAGTCTGTCAGTATCGTCCTTGCGCCTGATTTGCTCAAATAGAATATCTTCAACAGAAGAGCGGAGCTGAGCGAAGGACTCTTTGATATCAGTAGCAGGAGATGGTAGAGAAGTCTGATCATTTCCTGTATCATCGTCCAAGGAAGTATCATCTGAGTGGAATCTCAAAGAAGAATCATCAGCTGAAGTAGAAGAAACTGATCGCTGAAAAATTGGAGGAGGAGAGTCTGGGCTCTGAACAATATATAACTGTTCATCCTGATCAACAGCCGAAGCGGTAGGAACTAATGCTAACTGTACATTGGGCTCAGAAGAATCTGCCTCTTGGAAAGAATCAAGCTGAGGAGAGGGAGAGCGATATACTGTTGAACCATCAGAAGATACTAACTATATTTCCTATATGCTCTGTAACTCTGACCGTACAACTTAGTCGTTGAAATAACCTACAAAGCTGTTAGAATCTCTACCATGCTGAATCACATTGCAAAAATCGTTAGGAAGTCTCTCAAAAACATCGACCGCTGAACTGTTAACCACAATATCTCTGCAAAAATTTACACCCCTGACTGGGCGCAGACAACCAAACATACTATACCTAATAACCTCTGTACAAACTCTGGACTATCCCCAAGATTGGATTATCTACGGTGCGGCTCCCCAATATTGAACTGGCTCTAGGAAATAGCCATGAGGAACAAAATTGTCTTCAATCACTCTTTCTGGCAGAATTTTTCTATTGACAAAAATGGACAACCGGAAACTACTTCTCCAGTAGTCATTGCCTTGTAGGGGCGTCCAAATCCCATCAACTAAGATCATTGGCCGTACCCAGCAGGTGGATCTGGCAGAGAGAAAAATTGGGCTAGAACAGCACCACTACCGGCAGCAGAATCATCAACAGATTGAGAAGAGCTTGGTCGATCCATTATTATTCCATGTTCTTACTGTTGTGCTAGTAGTTCTTCAAGAGATTTAGAATGAGCAGCAGACAGAAGATCAATTATCTGAGAAGCCATTGCCGTCCACGGTTGGCCTGGAGTAAAATATTTACAGTGTGAATCCAAATATTTCCTTAGAAGCATCTCTCTACACTTTTCCAGAATTTACACGCGTCGTCTAACAGCGGTTCCAAAGAATCTGTTTCTGCCCAACTCAACATCAGTTTTTCCTTTTCTGCTAATTCCCTCAACGATGCTAGATCAGATAACTTATCAGATAACTTATTAATGCTAAAAGAATGAAAGAATTCAACTACATCTTGCATAACCTGGTCACGCATCTGTACAAGAAAGTCCATGTCAGCATAAATCAATTCAACCATCTCCCTGGCGGGGTTCCCTTTCACTGTATCAGCTTCCTCTAAGGGTGCCTTCCCTTTCTCAGTAGCCGATATTTTTGGAAGACTGGCATAGTACCAGTCTTGATCATGTACTTCCTTGATTTCCACTGGGAGATCAAACTTGATCTTTGTGATCTCAGCAGCTGTCACTGATGGTAGCATCATGTCATCAGATATTTGCATTAGCAGGTCATCCAGATTCATCAGCTCTTCATCAACTTGGTTGCTGCCAGCAGATTTCTCAATAACCATTGCAACCACAGCATCCTTACTGCCCTCATCTGTTGCAACAGTCTCTGTGTCAACAAATATTTGCAACTGCTCTTCGTTAGCAACTGTTCCAGCTGTTCCGGTTCCTCCATCCAAATCACTGGTTGATGTAAACACTGACTCAACATCTCTAGAGACAAAATCCTCAAACCACTGTTCCAAATTGTCATATTTGTCAACTGGTGAACTTCCAAAAACTATGTCTCCAATCTCTGTTTCATCAAAATGTTGTTCTCCCTGTTCTCCTTCAATTGACTCTAATTGAGAAGTCTCAGCAAGTACCTGCCCAATAATGACATCCACGTCATCAGTAACAGTCCCTACTTGCACAGACACGAGTCTCACCTCCTCAATAGGTTTCTCAACAATTTCTTCAACAGCAACCTCAACAGTAACTTGCTCCTCTTCAATTTCATCATCAGAACCTTTTGGCAAAACCATCCTCCTCTTCTTTGATTTACGTTTGGTCACAGGAGGTTGCTCAATTGTCGCGGCAGAAGTTGGATCAACTATTTGGAGGGGCTCTGCATCCTGTGCGATAGTCACCATAGCCTTATGGGTTTTGGAAGAAGATTCTTTACCTTTGGACGTTCGCTTATTCTTTGTGACTACTGGCTCATTACCCGCAACACTTGGTCGCTTCTTCGACACAACTTTTTTAGAGACAACCTCCACTGGTGCCTCACCTGTGGATTCAGATTTCTTCTTAGATTCAATCTTCCTCTTCACAACCACTACTTTGGCCATGCCTGGCTCATTAGATTTTCCACGAGCATCAATGGTCACGTTCATGGCAATATACGTATTAACTTTCTTTATCGACAGAACCTTCAAGGACAGAAAAAAGACGGCTTCACCCACTGTAATCACAGGATCTCTCTTCAATAATACATAGATTTGTGCAGCGAAACCCTTGGCCTTCTTGATGGTTTTATCCACCATCTCTTTTAAAATCCCAAACAGTATATTGCTCCAATTCACTTTCACGCCAAAATGAATGACAGTCATCATCAGAAATCGTTCATTTGTAACAGCGTCAAATGAACCAGCCTTCACAGTGATTGACTTGGCCAAGATATCGTTCAATATCCTCAACTCATATTTCATAAATTTCTTCTTGCCATAGGTTGAAATAGGCTCTCCAGATTTAGAGAAGATGCTCCTAGCATCATAAACCAAGTCCTTGGGCACCTCAGACAAATCCACTAACCCCTCTGTTGGCAACTCAAACACTTCTGCAAACCGTGACTGAGAAATAGCAAAATATTTACCCGATACTGCACCGGTAATGTCACCACGCTGCACTAGGGCTGTGTCAAAGAATTGTTCCAACTCTGTCTCATACAACACTAACTGACACCCCAAAAACCTACGAAGTCCACTGGCTTCCAGCGCCTTAAACATATTCAACTTCCCTTCATTATCAGAAATTTCCAACACTGATTCGAAGTTCACTTGGAGTGCGTTGTTGATGAACGAAGATGCCATTTCAGTAGATTGAGAGAGTACGAAAATGCCTGAAATAGATTTTCTGCAAAAGGAAACACGAGAGTACAAGAGCAAGAAAGCAAAGAGAGTAATTTTGCACGGTAAATGTTAGAGAAAATGGAAATGCCGAAATAAATACGATGAATGCGAAAAGTTAAGAGAGAGAAAGATGTAGATGTGGCGGTTCGCATGATGAAAACACGTGTCAATAATCCGACGGCGCGTACTATATTTGGAAAAGATTTTGAAAACATTTTACCCGTACAGAAAAAGTTGTATCAGATAACTTATTAATGCTAAAAGAATGAAAGAATTCAACTACATCTTGCATAACCTGGTCACGCATCTGTACAAGAAAGTCCATGTCAGCATAAATCAATTCAACCATCTCCCTGGCGGGGTTCCCTTTCACTGTATCAGCTTCCTCTAAGGGTGCCTTCCCTTTCTCAGTAGCCGATATTTTTGGAAGACTGGCATAGTACCAGTCTTGATCATGTACTTCCTTGATTTCCACTGGGAGATCAAACTTGATCTTTGTGATCTCAGCAGCTGTCACTGATGGTAGCATCATGTCATCAGATATTTGCATTAGCAGGTCATCCAGATTCATCAGCTCTTCATCAACTTGGTTGCTGCCAGCAGATTTCTCAATAACCATTGCAACCACAGCATCCTTACTGCCCTCATCTGTTGCAACAGTCTCTGTGTCAACAAATATTTGCAACTGCTCTTCGTTAGCAACTGTTCCAGCTGTTCCGGTTCCTCCATCCAAATCACTGGTTGATGTAAACACTGACTCAACATCTCTAGAGACAAAATCCTCAAACCACTGTTCCAAATTGTCATCTTTGTCAACTGGTGAACTTCCAAAAACTATGTCTCCAATCCCTGTTTCATCAAAATGTTGTTCTCCCTGTTCTCCTTCAATTGACTCTAATTGAGAAGTCTCAGCAAGTACCTGCCCAATAATGACATCCACGTCATCAGTAACAGTCCCTACTTGCACAGACACGAGTCTCACCTCCTCAATAGGTTTCTCAACAATTTCTTCAACAGCAACCTCAACAGTAACTTGCTCCTCTCCAATTTCATCATCAGAACCTTTTGGCAAAACCATCCTCCTCTTATTTGATTTACGTTTGGTCACAGGAGGTTGCTCAATTGTCGCGGCAGAAGTTGGATCAACTATTTGGAGGGGCTCTGCATCCTGTGCGATAGTCACCATAGCCTTATGGGTTTTGGAAGAAGATGCTTTACCTTTGGACGTTCGCTTCTTCTTTGTGACTACTGGCTCATTACCCGCAACACTTGGTCGCTTCTTCGACACAACTTTTTTAGAGACAACCTCCACTGGTGCCTCACCTGTGGATTCAGATTTCTTCTTAGATTCAATCTTCCTCTTCACAACCACTACTTTGGCCATGCCTGGCTCATTAGATTTTCCACGAGCATCAATGGTCACGTTCATGGCAATATAAGTATTAACTTTCTTTATAGACAGAACCTTCAAGGACGGAAAAAAGACAGCTTCACCCACTGTTATCATAGAATCGCTCATCAATAATACACAGATTTGTGCAGCGAAACCCTTGGCCTTCTTGACGGTTTTATCCACCATCTCTTTTAAAATCCCAAACAGTATATTGCTCCAATTCACTTTCACGCCAAAATGAATGACAGTCATCATCATAAATCGTTCATTTGTAACAGCGTCAAATGAACCAGCCTTCACAGTGATTGACTTGGCCAAAATATCGTTCAATATCCTGAACTCATATTTCATAAATTTATTCTTGCCATAGGTTGCAATAGGCTCTCCAGATTTAGAGAAGATGCTCCTAGCATCATAAACCAAGTCCTTGGGCACCTCAGACAAATCCACTAACCCCTCTGTTGTCAACTCAAACACTTCTGCAAACCATGACTGAGAAATAGCAAAAAACTTACCCGATACTGCACCGGTAATGTCACCACGCTGCACTAGGGCTGTGTCAAAGAATTGTTCCAACTCTGTCTCATACAATACTGACCGACACCCCAAAAACCCATGAAGTCCACTGGCCTCCAGCGCCTAAACATATTCAACATCCCTTCATTATCAGAGATTCCCAAAACGGATTCGAAGCTCACTTGGAGGGCGTTGGTGATGAACGAAGATGCCATTTCTGTAGATTGAGAGAGTGCAAAAATGCCTAAAACAAAATGTCTGCACACGAAAACACGAGAACAATAGAGCAAGAAGGCAAGAACGCAAAGAGAGTAATTTTGCAAGGTAAGAGTTAGAGAAAATGGAGACGCCGTAAATAATTAAGGAAGAATGCGAAAAGTTAAGAGAGAGAAAGATGTAGATGTGGCGGTTCGCATGATGAAAACACGTGTCAATAATCCGACGGCGCGTACTATATTTGGAAAAGATTTTGAAAAGATTTTACCCGTACAGGGAAAAAGTTAAAATCACGCGCCAAAAACTTAAATCGTCACAACATAAAGAATCTGTTTTAATGTATCACAGAGATGGAACGGGATCTGTTAACAGATAAGCATCAGTTGTGTACAGGAGATATCTGTTGATGATCAGATCTCTCATGTTCAACTGACGTCACGCTTAACAAATCAGATCCCTTGTTCCCCCTGTGACAGATATTCTTCCAACGCAAGAGCTGGCGACAGCTGAGAGTCTTTGCGTTCCCCCTAAACAGAAGACTCGCAGCTGACGTAAGAAACACTGTTCAACCTACAATGCGTTAGCACGGACATTTTATGGCAGTTCTAAGAGACCTAATATGTTTCTAAAGTAAGAAAACTTAGCGTCTGGTAGATACTTTGTGAAGATGTCAGCTACTGCTGCTCAGTCGACACGTACTCCAACCGGACGTCTTTCTTCAGCACATGGTCCTTTATAAAATGATCCTGATGTTGATGTGCTTTGTTCTTGAATGCAGTACTGGATTTTGGGTGATCGCGATCGCACTTGTGTTGTCGCAGAGAATTGGTGATTTAGAAGCATCAATGCCATAGTCTTTCAGCTGATGTTGTATCCAAAGTATTTGAGCACAGCAGCTGCCAGAAGCTAGGTACTCGGCTTCAGCTGTTGACGTGGCAATGGATGTTTGCGTCTTGCTAAACCAAGAGATCAGTCGATCCCCTAAAAATTGACACGTTCCACTAGTGCTCCCGTGATCAATCCTGCATCCTGCGTAGTCTGCATCACTATAACCGATTAGTTGAAAGCCTGAGTCTTTGGGATACCAAAGACCCATGTTGGAAGTACCCTTAAGATATTTAAGAATTCTCTTAACAACTATGTAATGTGATTGCTTTGGCTCTGCTTGGAATCTAGCACACATACAGACAGCAAACATGATTTCTGGTCTGCTAGAAGTGAAGTATAGAAAAGAGCCTATAATACCGCGATAAAGTGATACCTCAATTGCAGTTTCAGCTTCATCTTTATCCATCTTGATTGAAGAGCTCATTGGGGTAGCAACTGTTGAACAGTTGTCCATGCCAAATTTCTTCAGCAGTTCTTTCGTGTATTTAGCCTGGTTAATGAAGATTCCATTTTTCAGCTGTCTGACTTGTAAGCCTAGAAAGAACGTCAGCTCCCACATCATGCTCATCTCAAATTTATCCTGCATCAACTTCGAAAACTTTTGGCACAGTTTGGGGTTAGTTGACCCAAAAATAATATCATCAACATAGATTTGTACCAATAAAACATGATCATCTTTTACAAATTTAAACAAAGTCTTATCTACTGTGCCTATAGTGAAGTCATGCTCAATAAGAAATTTCGACAGTGTATCATACCAAGCTCTAGGTGCTTGCTTCAACCCATATAGAGCTTTATCCAACTTATAAACATAATCTGGATGTGTATGATTTACGAAGCCAGGAGGTTGTGCAACATACGCTTCCTCTGTTAAGATGCCATTAAGAAATGCACTCTTAACATCTATCTGAAAGACTTTGAAGTCTTTAAATGCAGCTTATGCAAGAAACATGCGGATGGCTTCTAATCTAGCTACTGGTGCAAAGGTCTCATCAAATCTATTCCTTCCATCTGCCTAGATCCTTGTGCAACCAGTCTAGCTTTATTTCTAGTTACTATTCCACCTTCATTCAGTTTATCCTAAAGACCCATCGAGTTCCTATGACTGAATGATTAGAGGGTATAGGTACAAGTGTCCATACATTGTTGAGCTTAAATTGATTAAGTTCTTCCTGCATTGCGTCTATCCAGCTAGGGCCAGCTAAGGCCTATTCTATATGCTTAGGTTCTATGTGAGAAATGAATGCAGAATCAAAATGATCATGCAATAGCTGGCCTCGTGTGCGAACAGTAGATTCGAAGTTTCCTATGACTTGCTCGGGTGGATGATTTTTATTCCACCGAAGATCAAGTCCAATTGGATTTGTTCCTTGTTCCCCTGTGTCGTTGGCTGGATAACAACGGATCAGCTGAAGCCAGTTGATGTTTATCGTTGTTGGCTTGTGCGTCTGATTCCAGCTGTTGTGATTGTTGTTCCAGATGTGAGCTAGATTCAGCTCTTGTATCAGCTGTTGGTCTGGATGCCAATTGATGATCACTTGTGACTGGTTGTCCAGACTTTGGTCTTGATACCAATTGATATGATGTGCTCGCACCTTGTTGTCCATATGTTGGTTGAGATACCAATTGATGATTTGTATTGGCAGATGCTTGTGCAACATCTGATTGAGCAACGTCTGGTTGAGCAACGTCTGTTTGTGCGACGTATGATTGAAAGTTGGTCGCTTCACTTCCAGCAGCTGGCACACTAGGGAAGATCTGTTCCTGTATAGAATCATCGTTAGTTAAGTCGATGACTACTGGATTACCTGTCAGATCTTGTTGCACGTTGTTGTGCGGTGTGTCCAGCGTCTGTTGCGTCTCAGCTGAATATCGTTGTGGCACATCGTCGTCTGATTCCTCAAGGCTTGTTGATTCCAGACGTGAACACAGATCATGTAAGCTTGCAGCTGAGTTGGATCTGAAACTTGTTTCATCAAAAACCACATGAGCGGATTCCTCAACTGTCAGACTTCGGTTGTTGAAAACATGATACGCTTTGCTCACAGTTGAATAACCTAGGAAGATACCTGCATCAGATTTTGGTTCAAAAGTTGTTAGGTGCTTTTTGCCATTATTATGAACAAAACATCTGCACCCAAATCCCCTTCAAATTCTTATTTTATTTTCGAAAGGAAACAAATTATGGATTCTAACAGATTTGTGCTTGGGCGAAATCCTTTCGGTATCTTCTGGTCGTTGCTACGAATCTAAAAAAGAAAAGGAATCAGATTTATACTTAGAATCTGAATACTCGAAAATCTCAAAACAGCCCTTAGAAAAGAAAGGCTAAGCAATTTGTGGTTATATGGATTTTGGGGCGCTAAAAAACAGATCCATATGAAAAAGCTCTAAGCTACGGGAAGAACGTTTACCGCCTTTCTTTTTGAAAGTAGATTTAATTTGCTTGCCCAGCTGACAGGCGGCACAAATCTTGTCCTTAGAAAAATTGATTTTTGACAAACCAAAAACCATATCATGTTGACTCAACTTGGCAAGTGTTTTAAAGTTTATATGGTTCATTCTTTGATGCCACAACCAGCTCTTGGAGGAGCCAGCTGCAAGGCACAACTGTTCAAATCCCAGCTGCTCTGACCAATCGATTATGTAGATATTCCCCGAACGTTTTCCTAACAATATAGTCAGACCATCTGGACTCTAAACCGTGCATGTGTGTTGTTGAAACTTAACATGTAACCCTTGTCACATAGCTGACTAATGCTAATCAAATTGTAACGAAGATTATCAACAGCTAAGACGTCTGAGATAGAAATGTTACCGTGGATAAGCTTACCCTTACCCATAGTGTTACCGTATGCGTTATCACCAAAAACTATTTTCTCTCCTTTGTGTGGTATGACGTCTGATAGCAGCTTTTGGTTTCCTGCCATTTGTCGCGCACAGCCGCTGTCCAGGTACCACAAAGTTGATACATCTGCTGTTTCGTACCTGTTGTCCTGCAACCAAACAAACAGATTTTGGTACCCAATTTTACTTGGGTCCAGATCGGATTATCCCTTTCGGGACCCATACTTGAATTACCTTAACAACTTTCCAGTATACGAGTCCACAAGGGTCTGTGCATAATTACGGTGAGATCTGTTGAGTTTGTGTTTGAAATTTTGACCATTTATATCCCTCCTCGGCTGAATCCTTTTCCAACCAGATTTTACCTTCGTTGAATTACGCCTTGGCTGGTTAGGAGCAAATGACTTAGAACCAGATTTCGCTTTATCTTTGTCCAATTTGTTCTTTAGCCAGCTGGGCTTGGAATTCTCAGGTCTTTGATAGCCAATACTGGCTTTTCCTTTATGATCAGCTGTGAAGAGTTCTGGTCATCATATCACATTGACTCACGGTTGTCATATGTCACACTGTCTTTGACAAAGCTCATCTTTTTGAACTTGTCATATGCCGGCTGTGACTGAATACTTGTTTCTCCTTCACTGCTTTCACTACTATTGAAACCCAAACCAGATTTATCATTTACTGGCTTTTGAATTTCTTGCAGCTTGTGGAGAGAACGAGAAGACTGGTTCCAGGAGCTCATTACTTCATTTAATCTTTAAATTTCAGCTTTGATCTCACTAGACTCATTTTTGAACACTTCATTCTCAGCTGTCAGCTTACTCAACTCGATTTTCAATTGTCAGCTTCACCAAGTTCAACAGCACTTGATTCAGCTGAACTATTTTTCAAATCATCGTTTTCAGCCTTAACTACCTCGAATGAGTGAGAAAGCTTCCTGTACTCTTTGACCATATAATTAAGTGCACTGAAAAGGTCTTCTCGTGTAAATTCAACATTAGAGAAGTCGAATACCTCGTCATCAGATGTCTGGTTAGCCATGAGACAGTGAACCTCTTCCTGTTCACTATCGCTTGATGAGGAGCTGCTGGATGAAGAATCTAAATCGGTGTCTGCCCATTTTTTGGTGCTTTCCTCAGCCACAAGCACTTTGCGATCATTCTTGCGGCTGGGTCTTTTGTCACCTCTCATCCTCATCCGTATATCTTTGGATCTATCCTTGGATCTATCGACAGTTCTCTCATCTGTCTTGTCATCACGTTTGTATCGATCCTCCTTTTTGTCATCTCTCATGTATCTATCGTCCTTCTTGGGTCTATTGCAATCAGCTGCAAAGTGCCCTGGACGTCCACAATTAAAATAATTCATGTCAAGTGCAACTTTATCATTTTTATGGACATTATTATAATGAGTAGAAGGGTTGTAGGATCTTCTCAAGTATTTCCCAAACTTCTTAACGAAGAGGGACATGACATCGTCGCTGAGTTGATCAGCCGTCTTGCTTGTACTAGGAGAACACTGTTCAACAGACGTAGCCTCTAACGCTTTGGTCGGCTGGGATGTCGATGGAGCAGCTTCAGCTCTTGTCTCCAACTCGAACTCATAAGCTTTAAGGTTGGCAAACAAATCGTGCAGCTCCATCTTGTTCAGATCTTTTGACTCCCGCATCGCCATAGTCTTCACGTCCCACTCCCTGGGCAACACTCTCATAACCTTCAACGCGAGCTCTCTGTTGGTATGTTCTTTTCCAAGACTCGTCAGCTCAATCACTACAGCGTTGAATCTTTCATGAACTCCGTCATCGTCTCTCCATCATTCATCTTTATCGACTCGTACTTCTGTTGAGCCACAGTCAACTTGTTATCTTTTGTCTCGTCATTCCCTTCACAAATCTGTGTCACCTTCTCCCATATTTCCTTGGCAGTGGCGCAGGTCTTTATCTTGCTAAACATGTTTTTGTCCAGTGTCTTGTAGAGAATATCCCTGGCCACGTTATCCAGATTCGCCTTCTTATTATCCTCATTAGTGTATTCATGTCTGCTCTTTGAGGAAATCAAAGCTGAAAACATAAATCTGAAAAATAGTTCAATTGAATCAAGTTCTGATGAGCTTGAGGATGTTTACAGTTTGAAGACTGAGTTGAGTAAGATGATGATAGAAAATGACTTGTTGAGAAACGAATCCAGTGAACTCAAAGCTGAAAACGAAAGATTAAATGATCTTGTGAGTTCCTGGAATCAATCTTCACGTTCTCTAAATAGGCTTCAAGAAAGCCAAAAGCCAGTAAATGATAAAACTGGTTTGGGTTTCAACAATGGTAAAAGCAGCGAAGGAGAAACAAGTACTCAATCACAGCTTCCATATGATAAATTCAAGAAAATGAATTTTGTCAAGGCCAGCATGATACACGATTGCTGTGAGTCGATAAAATATGATGACCAGAGCTCTTCACAGCTGAATCAAAAGGGAAAAGTCGGTATTGGCTATGTTAGACCCGAGAACATGTCGAGTTGGATAAAGAACAAACTTGACATGGAAAAGGCAAAGGCTGGATCCAAGTCATTTGTTCAGAACCAACAAAGATGTGGCTCTAGGAAGGTCAAATCTGATTGGAAAAAGGCTCAGCTGAAAAGAGATCAAAATGGTAAAAGTATGAAATCAAAACTCAAAAGATCTAACAACTTTGCACAGACCCTGATGGACTCACATACTAGAAAGACTGTCAAGGTAATTCAAGTATGGGTCCCGAAAGGGATAATCCGATCAGGACCCAGGTAAAATTGGGTACCAAAATCTGTTTGTATGATTTCAGGGTAACAGGTACAAAGCTGCTGATGATTCAATTATCTGGTACTTGTACAATGGCTGTGCAAGACACATGACAGGGAACCAAATGCTACTGACAGAAGTTGTTCCACACAAAGGAGCAAAGATAGTCTTTGGTGATAACGCACACGGTAACACTGTGGGTAAGGGTGAGCTTACCCATGGTAACCTTTCTATCTCAGACATTTTAGTTGTTGATAACTTGCGTTACAATTTAATCAGCATTAGTCAGCTATGGGACAACGGTTATATAGTTAACTTTCAGCAACACAAGTGCACAGTTCAGAACTCAAATGGTATGACTGTATTGGTAGGTAAACGTTTGGGGAATACCTACGTTATCGATTGGTCAGAGCAGCTGAGGTATGAACAGCTATGTCTTACAGCCGACTCTTCCAAGAGCTGGATGTGGCATCAACGAATGAATCATCTAAACTTCAAAACACTTGCTAAGTTGAGTCAGCTTGATATGGTTTCTTGTATGCCCAAATTAAAATTTTCTAAGGATAAGAACTGTGCAGCCTGTCAGCTGGGTAAGCATCGACTTTCAAAAATAAAGGCGGAAAACGTTCTTCCCGTTGCCTTGAGCTCTTGCACATGGATCTCTTTGGTCCTATTTCAGTAACGAGATTAGGGGGAATGTCTTACACTTTTGGAAGACTTAGGGATAAAGCATGAGCTTTTAGCAGCTAGAACTCATCAGCAAAACGGGTTAGCTGAAAGGAGAAACCGTACTTTAAAAGAAGTTGCTAGGTCTATGATTGCTTATTCCGGCATTTCATAAAAATTTTGGGCAGAAGCAGTTAACACAGCGTGTCATACTCAAAACAGATCGAAGATATAGGATGCACGATAAACCCCGTATGAGATCTGGCATGGCAAGAAACCTGATATTTCTTATTTCAGGGTGTTTGGGTGTAGATGCTTTGTTCACAATAATGGGAAAAAGCACTTAACAGCGTTTGAACCTAAATCTGATGCAGGAATATTTTTAGGTTACTCAGATGTCAGCAAAGCTTATCGTGTATTCAACATCAGAAGTCTAACTATTGAAGAATCTGCTCATGTGGTGTTCGATGAGACAAGTTTTAGATCTAATTCAGCTGCAAGCTTACACGACTTGTGCACACGTCTGGAATCAACAAGCCTTGATGAGTCAGATGATGACGTGTCACCACAAAGACAAACAGCTGAGGAACAACAAACAGTAAACACATCACGCAATATTGATCAACGAGATCTGACAACATCTGGTGGAGAAAATGCAATCAACACACAAACGGATGCTGCTCCAATAGAAATTTTCCAACAGATATCGCTCCAACAGATATTGTGCACGCAGAATCTCCTACTCTTACACCAACAGCTGATGGACAAGATGAAAATGCTTATCAAGTGGTATCCCGAACAACAGCTGATCAAGGAGCTGACACTAGCAGGAGATATCTGTTGACAGATTTCTTCTGTTCAATCGAAGTCACGCTTAACAACTCAGATTCCTTGTTCCCCCTACGACAGATAAACTTCTATCAGTAACTCTTACGTAGACAACGATGTTCCCCCTGAACATATGACTAGAGGCTGACGTAAGCATTATTGTTCCCTGAATAGATAGTCTTCCAACGATAGCGCTTATGTAAGCAACGCTGTTCCCCCTGCAAAATATTACTCTATTGCTCTCGTGCTTTCGTACTCTCTTTTGTAGACAATTTGTTTCAGGCTTTCTCGTACTCTCAATCGACTTCAATGGCATCTTCATTCATCGCAAACGCCTATCAAGTTAACTTCGAATCTGTATTGGCGATTCCAGACCATGAAGGGATGTTGAATATGTTCAAGGCGTTGGAGGCCAGTGGACTACGAGGATTTCTCGGCTGTGAATCGGTGTTATATGAGAAGTAACTGGAACAATTCTTCGATACGGCTTTAGTGCAGGATGGGGATATCACAGGGGATGTATCAGGCAAGTTCTTCTCTTTCTCTCAGTCTAGGTTTGCGGAGGTTTTTGAATTGCCGACGGAGGGGCTGGTGGATTTCTCGGATGTGCCGAAGAATCTGGTATATGATGCACGGAGCATCTTTTCTAATTCTGGTGTGCAGGTTGATACTCATGGCAAAAAGAAACTGATGAAGTATGAATATCGACTGCTAAACGATTTTCTGGCCAAGGCCATTACTGTTAAGGCTGGTTCATTTGATGCTGTTACAAATGAACGATTCTAGATGATGACAGCCATTCAGTTTGGCTTGAAAGTGAACTGGAGTAAGATATTGTTTAGTGTGTTGAAGGAGATGGTGGACAAGACTCAGAAGAAGGCAAAGGGGTTTGCGTCGCAGATATGTGTTTTACTGAAAAGCATCCCTGCAATAACAGTGGGAGAAGTCGTCCCCTTTCCGACATCAAAGATTCTGTCTATTAAGACCGTGCAGACTTACATTGCCATGAACCTAACGATTGATGCTCGTGGCCAAAGTGATGATCCTGGGATGGCTAATGTGGCGGTTGTGAAAAAGATATCAAAATCGAAGAAGAAGTCTGAATCCACTGGTGAGGCACCAGTGGAGGTAATTTCTGAAATTGTTGGGTCGAAGAAGAGACCAGCTGCTGAGGGTAATGCGCCTGTTATTCCAAAGAAGAGGCGAACGGTGAAGAGAAAAGCCTCTCCCTCCAAAGCAAGTCTGGTTGTAGTACCCATCGCACAGGAGGCCGTGCCCCTGACAATCATTGACCCAACTCCTGCTGCGAACGCTGAGCAACCTCCCTTGCCAAAATGAAAATCCAAGAAAATGAGGTTGGTTCTGCTAACGGGCTCTGATGATGAAAATGTGGATGAGCAGGAATATGCTAAGGACAATGTTGCGGTTGCTGTTGAGGACTCAACTGTGGAACATACTGATGAGGTAGATATTATTATCGGGCAAGTACTTGAGGAGACCTCTAAGTTGGCCACAGATGAGACAGAGCAGGGAGAACAACACATTGATGAGGCAGAGATTGGAGATGATTTTGAATAGTGGTTAGATGAGTCTTTCAAGGATTTTGTTTCTAGAGACGATGAGCAAGTGGTTGGATCAACCAGTGAGTTGGATAGAGGAACCGGAACAGAGGACGAGTTGCTGATGAACAGACGTTGAAGATGGTTGATGATACAGGGACTATTGCAGAAGCTGATGACAGTGAGCAAGTGGTGGATGCAAAGGACATTGAGAAATCTGTCGACAGCAACAAATCTGATGAAGAGCAGATGTCTTTGGATGACCCGCTAATGCAAATTTCTCATGATATGATGCTGCCGTCAGTTACAGCAGCTAAGGTGACAAAGATTATACTTGCTTCATCAATCAAAATCAATGAAGTGAAGGACAGGGACTGGTACTATGCCAGTCTCCCTAGGATATCCACGCATGATAAAGGGAAGGAGCCCTTAGAAGAGGATGAGCATGTCAAGGGGAATTGGAGAAACGGTTGAGTTGATATGCGGGGATGTTGATTTTCTAGTTCAGCTGCGTGACCAAGTTATCAAGGATTTAGTAGAATTCTTTCATTCTTTTTCTCTTAATAAATTATCTGATCATGATTACTTGCGGGATTTGAAAGAAAAGGAAAAGCTGATGCTGGATTGGGCAGAGGCAGATTCTCTGGAGACCGCAGTTAGGAGAAGAGTGTATATACTTTCTAAGTATAGAGAGATGATGTTGAGAAAATTTTTGGATTCTCATCGCAGATACTTTGCACCTGGCCAACCATGGACCGCAATTGTGAGACCTGATTATGTAATAAGATTAATTGTTAGAATTAATCGGTTGTTAGTGATTTCTGGTAATTCAGATTTCAGTTGGAATGCTTGGGTTGCATTTTCGGGTCAGATTTCATATTTGGATCAATTCTGGATGTTTTTGCATTTTTTTGAGTTTTTTGGGGAGAAATCTGTTTTTGGTGAAATCTGGTAGTAGATTTGATGACGTAAGCTTCGCTGGTATGCGTTGTTTTGATGACGTAAGCCTTGCTGTTGAAGAAGTCTGGTCGCTGGTGTTATTTTCCTTCGCAGCTTGTTTTGTTGGCGCGAGGTCCTTACGCCGTCGTTTCATGAGAGATCTGTTTTGCGCTAATGTGTAGAGATCTGGTTCTAGCGTATTTTGTTAAGGCTTGAAACGCTGTCATTAAGGATAATTAAGAACGGTGTTGTTTTGATTAGCGCTTGTGGGAGAGATCTGGTATAGCGCTGGCATGAGATCTGCTCGTGAGCGGAGAGATCTGGTTTGTGTATTGCGATGCGTTGGTTCCTAAACGCCGTCGTTTTAATAAGTTGCTACGTCGTAGTTTTTGGGAGTAGCACTAGTGAGAGATCTGTTCGCAGCGATGAGGTCTGGTTGGATTATTGAAAACAGATGTCAAAGTTGGTCAACTCTCCTGTAGCGTGTTTCCAGCTTTCAGCGCTTTTTGACCAGCTTTCTCCGTGGTTTTGTGCGACGTCGTTTTGGGGTCTTGGTTGTGTTTAGGGCGCGTTGGCTGTGAGATCTGTTTCTGTCGGTGGGTCTTGTAAATAGACTTCTCCTGCCTTTATATAGGAAGCATTGGCTTTGTTTTATTTTTACCAGATCCCATACTTAGCATTTTATTTCCCCGTTAGTCGACCTCTGTTTCCTCTAACCCTAAACACTGTTCATCGTGAACTTCTTTGGCTATTTCCCGTCGATTCCGGCAACCATTTTTCACGTTCGAGGTAGCGTTGGACTCCTCTCAAAGATCTCTTTCTTTTGTACCCATTTTGGAAGCTATAGTTGGCTTTTCACGTTCGAGGTAGCGTTGGACTCCTCTCAAAGATCTCTTTCATCCTATACCAATCTTGGAAGCTACGGTTGTCCAGGGTGAGATCGCGAAGCGGCAGCAGTTTTTCCTTGTTCGTGTAGTTGCTGTGCGCAGGTAGTTTCTCGGTTTGATAATATAATTAGCTGGTTGAGTTGTAGCTTCCAGCCGTGCGTTCTATGGTTGACCGCAACTTTCTGTGTAGCTTAAATCTGTGTCTTTATGAGATGGCGGTGTTTATTATGGTGTGCATTGGCTGTTGCGCATATGATTATGCTTGTTATTGTCCATGTAGCATACACACATTAGCATATCATTTCCGCTTTTGCAGCCATTGCTTTGTTGTTCTTGCTCTGTTTCTTACCAGGATGCGAGGGCGAGCGGCAATACCGCACTCTCATTTCCCTGTTGGGTTAGGTTAGCTCCTATGCGCCGAGTGGCTAACTACCACAGTTCATAGGTTGGGCAACCGCAGGTCAAGTCGTTTGATGCATCTGGTATTCGGGTGTTGTGTCCCGGCGAGTGGCTCATTACCACACTTGGAACACACCCAGTGGCCACCGTTTGTTGCAGATTCAGTTGAGCTGTGCATTTAGTTCCTTGACTTCCTTTTTTGGTTGGAGTCATCAGTTGTTGTCCAGCATCTCATGCATAGAATCTGCATTTTATTCCTGCTCTTTACTTCTGATTTATAGTTTCTCTCCGTACTGGGGTTTGACCCCATGTCCCTCTGGGGCTTGGTTTGTTTCCTTGTTTGTGTTGTTTTCAGGGAACCCAGGTTTTACAGCTGGCCATGGTTTTAACCCAGCTGGTGGCGCCCCAGGAGGTGTTTAGTGTGTCCCAGTTGCGTATATCATATAAATATATATGTATCAGTTAGCCAGGGGGATGCCCTGCGCTTCGTTATTGTACCCCGTAGTTTGAGACTGATACATGTGGTTGTGGTTGTTGTATGATTTACAGTTGCTGTTTTTATAAACTGGGATATATTTTGAGTATCGCTTTATTTTAAATTATATTGTTTTAAACCGTCAGGCCAAAAGCAAAAAATCTTGCCCGCTTTTTCATAGCTTCCGCATGTGTTTGTATGATTTTACTCTGTTTAGATCACGAGGCTTGACATTTTTGGTATCAGAGCTTAAGCTGGGATAAGCTCAATTTCTTTGATCTCACTCGAGTCTAGGCACAGTGTTGTGTGTTGTATGTGCTTGGTTATGTGACTACGTGCTGCATATTTCTGTGTTATATGCTATCTATGCTGTATTTGTTCTGTTGTGCTTGATCTTGTTGAGTGTTTTCGTAGATGCCGCCTAGACGTCATGGTAGAGGTAGGGGGCAGTTTGAGGAATCAGCAGGACAGAACGAGGATAGGCGTAGTGCTCGCAGTCTTACTCGTGTTAGTGAGGAGGAGGAATTTGGTGATTTGCCTCCCTCGGTGGAGCGGATGGATGTGGTGATCGCTCGGTTTCAGAGGATGAATCCTCCAGTCTTCAATGGTGATGAGTCCAGTGAGGATGCGGATTCGTGGCTCCGGAATGTTATTGCTCTTTTCAACCGAGTTCAGTATGATGATGATCTTCGGCTGAGTTTTAGTGACTCTCTTGCTTAGGAAGACCGGAGAGCGCTGGTGGCGAGGTGCTTCGAGTATTTTGCAGGAGACCGAAGTTGGGATCTCTTGGGATTGTTTCTGTACCACCTTTCAGCAGGAGTATGTACCGGAATCTTATGTGAACGCCCCTGAGCGGGAGTTTGATCGTTTGGAGCAGGGCTCCATGTCCGTGAGGGAGTATGCGCGTTGGTTCTCTTCCTTGTTGGCGTACGTTCCCCATGTTTCTGGCCGGGAGAGGGCCAAGCGGACTCGATTTATTGAGGGTTTGAAGGATGAGCTTTATCAGATGGTGTTGACCAGCAAACCCAAAACGTATGCTGAGGCAGTGGATAGTGCCCTTGATCTCGAGGAGGGCATGCGGAGTCATAGTGCTCGTCGGCAACAGGCACCGTAGGGTGGTCGTCCTGCCATTCAGGGAGCACGCAGTCTTCTCAGTCCTCCCAGTCAGCCAATCAGCCCCAGCAGCAGCCACAGGTGGCGCAGCAGTCTGGCCGTCATAGGTTTCGACCCCGAGGTCAGCAGTTCAAGAAGAAGTTGGGTTCTGGCTCTTCTGGTTCTGGCAGTTCGAGTAGCAGTGGATCTCGGACTGAGTTTTGTGGCTTTTGCAGTGGGAAGCATCCTTCCATGCAGTTGGTTGGTGTGCAGGGTTCCTGCAACCTTTGTGGTCAGTACGGGCATTTTGCGAGAGTGTGTCCGTCAGCTGGATCACAACAGACCGCGGCCCAGCCTCAGGATCATGGAGGTCAGTCTAGGGGCCGTTCTCAGCAGTTTCAGCAGCCCCAATTGGGTGAGACTCAGTTTAGGCCGTTTCAGCAGCCTGGCCCTTCGCGCTTTGGGCAGTCGTCTCAGCCTTTCTTCTCAGGACCCCAGCATGCTCAGGTTAACGCCATTACGAGGGAGCAGGCCGAGGAGACACCGAGCCGAGTGATTGGAGGTACATGTCTTGTCTTTGACTTTCTTGCTCGTGTGTTGTTTGACACCGGTGCATCGCATTTGTTTATTTATGATTCATTTGTTATTGAGCGTGGTGTGTGTACCATTCCTTTGCACGATGTCGTTTCTATTTCTACCCCTGGTGGTGTGAGTCTGTTCTCCCAGGAAGTTTTGTTGGATGGCGGGTTGCGGTTTGGCGAGCATGTCCTGTTAGCGAACTTGATCCGTTTAATGCTTTGGGATTTCGATTGCATAGTTGGGCTGGATGTGCTGTCCAACTATAGGGCTTCCGTGGACTGCTTCCACGGGATTGTGTGTTTTAGTCCTATGTCTGGCGAGAAGTGGGACTTCTACGGCCAGGATTCGCGATCGAAGATTCCATTGGTTTCAGCGATGGAGATGTTTAGCTTGTTATCATTGTGGAATGCTTGCTTTTTTATCTACGCTTTGGATGCGTCTTCTTCTTCCCGTGTTGAGCTATGTGATGTTCCCATGGTGCGACACTTCCCGGATGTGTTTCCGGAGGAGATTCATGGTTTTCCTCCGAGGCGGGAGATCGAATTCAGCATAGAGCTGGTGCCTGGCACAGCTTCGATTTTGCGTGCTCCTTATCATCTGGCGCCTGTGGAGTTGAGAGAACTCAAGGTGCAGTTAGATGATTTGCTGGAAAAAGGTTTTATTCGTCCTAGTATGTCACCGTGGGAGCGCCCATACTGTTTGTGAAGAAGAAGGATGGCTCAATGCGGATGTGTATTGATTTTTGCCAGTTGAATAAAGCCACTGTGAAGAACAAGTACCCGTTGCCAAGAATCGATGATCTGTTTGATCAGTTGCAAGGTTCTGCGGTGTATTCCTGGAAAAAGGTTTTATTCGTCCTAGTATGTCACCGTGGGAGCGCCCATACTGTTTGTGAAGAAGAAGGATGGCTCAATTGGATGTGCATTGATTTTCGCCAGTTGAATAAAGCCACTGTGAAGAACAAGTACCCGTTGCCAAGAATCGATGATCTGTTTGATCAGTTGCAAGGTTTTGCAGTGTATTCAAAGATTGATCTT
>KQ992437.1:39257-49878 GCA_001598015.1 Dorcoceras hygrometricum | reverse complement strand
GTTCAAGTAAATTAGAATATTGTTAGCCGTAGCCGCATGGTACGACTATGAGATATGGCAAATGGATGTGAAAACTGCGTTCCTTAATGGAAGCATTAAGGAAGAGATCTATATGACGCAGCCTGAGGGTTTCACATCTGTTGGAAGCGAGCATAAGGTATGCAAGCTTCAGAGGTCGATCTACGGTCTCAAACAGGCATCGCGAAGTTGGAACCTAAGATTCGATGAAACAATTAAGGAATTTGATTTCATCAAGAATCCCGAGGAGCCCTGTGTCTTATAAAAGGTAGTTAAAAGCGCTGTGACGTTCCTCGTACTTTATGTTGATGACATTCTACTCATTGGGAATGATGTAGGAATGCTGCAGTCAACTAAAGTATGGTTATCTAGCAGATTTTCGATGAAGGACATGGGTGAAGCATCCTATATTCTTGGAATACAGATCTATAGGGATAGATCTAAACGGATGCTCGGACTCACCCAAGCTACCTACATCGATACCATACTTAAGAGGTTCTCTATGGAAGATTCCAAGAGAGGACACCTACCTATGTGCCACGGGGTCACTCTATCCAAGTCTATGTGTCCAAAGACTGATGAGGAGATAGAGAGTATGGCACGTGTACCATATGCCTCGGCTATAGGTAGTATTATGTATGACATGATCTCGACTAGACCAAGAACTAAGAATATGTTCATGGTCTATGGGGGTGGTGAACTGAAACTGGAAGGCTACACTGATTCTAGCTTCCAGTGTGACGTGGATGATTCGAAATCAACCTCTAGATTGTATTCATGCTCAATGGTGGTGCTGTCTCTTGGAAGAGTTCCAAGCAAGACACCATCGCGGATTCAACCACTGAGGCTGAGTACATTGCAGCATCAGCTGCTGCTAAGGAGGCCGTTTGGATAAGGAATTTCGTCCAAGAGTTGGGCGTCATTCCTAATGGAGTTGGTCCAGTCCCGGTGTACTGCGACAACACGGGTGCCGTTGCGCAAGCAAAGGAGCCCAGGTCTCACCAAAGATCCAAACACATACCGAGGAAATACCACATAATCCGGGATATTGTGGCTAGAGGCGACAGAGCAGTTGAGAGAGTCGCCTCTGCGGACAACTGGGCCCACGGCTAGCTGTATCCCTGAACCATTGAGGGTCACACAAGTACTAGATTCAAGATTCCCGCACGGATACTCAGCTTAATGTGTTGAGCACGAGAAGAGGATTTCGGGAAGTGCGACTTCCTAAAAGTCAACAGGGGTCAAACCGGGGTTTCCCTCTGTTGAGGGGCAAAACGGTCATTTTGCACTGGGGTTCTGAAAAATGGTTTTTCAGATCATAACATTCAGTTTTGGAAACTGAGTCGATCGGTCCGATCTGATCGACGATCGGAGTTACGATAAAGTCTCGGTGGTGGAGATGAACTGAATGTTCATTGTTGGACCCGGGCCCGTTGGGCCGGTCCAAGTCCAACTCCTAAGTCTATTTAAATTAGACTAAGCTTCATTTAACAAAACACTTGATACAATCTTGAAACCCTAAACCTAGCTTTGGCCGCCCCCTCCTCACTCACATAGCCGCCGCCGCCGCCGCCGCCGCCGCCCGTATTCGCCGGAAATTCGTTTCCGGCTAATTCGACGAGGAGAATCCGTTCGTGCTGATCTCGTCAGTCCTTCTAGTGCAGGCTGACGAAGGAGTCTCGTTTCTGGTCGTGGACCGGATTGGCGATATCTACCGCAATCTACCGAGAAGAGCCGACGTTATTGTAACTACGGTTGGAGCCAGGCACAAGTGCCAGCAAGGTAGTGGTTTTGAACCCCCTATGTATGTCGATAACTGTTATTGAATTTTTCGTATTGATCGTCTCCCGGCTGTTTATTCTATGTTCTTCCGCTGCCTCGCCGGGGGGCGGATCCGGATCCCCAACACGAAATCCCTTGCGCTGAAATCACATGACCCAAAAAGATAATTCGATCAAGCCAAAATTCGCACTTGCTGAACTTGGCGTATAACTGCGAGTCTCTCAATCTCTGCAACACCAATCTCAGATGCTCCTTATGCTCTCTCAAGCTCCTCGAATACACTAAGATATCGTCTATTAAGACAATCACGAACCAATCGATGTACTCGCTAAAGATGCGATTCATCAAATCCATGAAAACAGCTGGGGCATTCGTCAACCCAAACGACATCACAAGAAACTCATAATGCCCATATCTCATCCGAAAAGCTGTCTTTGCCACATCAGCGTCTCTAATTCGCAACTGGTGATAGCCAGAGCGCAAATCAATCTTCGAGTACACCACCGATCCTTGCAACTGATCGAACAAGTCATCAATCCTCGGCAAAGGATACTTGTTCTTCACTGTCGCTTTATTCAACTGTCGGAAGTCCACTCACATCCTCATAGACCCATCTTTCTTCTTCATGAAAAGAATCGGAGCTCCCCAAGGCGACATACTCGGTCTGATGAAGCCTTTCTCCAAGAGATCTCTCAACTGATCCTTGAGCTCTTTCAACTCTGCTGGCGCCAACCGATACGGAGCTCTAGAAATCGGGGTTGTACCGAGCACCAATTCGATACTGAAGTCGATCTCATGCTTAGGAGGGAATCCAGGAATATCATCCGGAAACACGTCGGGAAACTCTCAGACGATCGGAATATCACTCAATTCCAATCGGGGTTCTTGGGAAACATCAAGCGCATAAATCATGAATCCAGCATTATCCAGCGATATCAGGCTAAACATCTCTATGGCGGACACCAGTGGAATCTTCGAGCGTGAATCAGCACCATAGAAATCTCACTTCTCACCCGAATCATGGCGAAATCTCACCACACCATGAAAACAATCGACAGTAGCCTTATAGCTAGATAATACATCCATTCCCAAGATGCAGTCAAAATCTCTAATTCCCAAAACAATCAGATTGGACACCAAAAGATGCTCATCAAATCGAAGCACACAATCCAACACCACTTCACGGGACCACAGCCCCACTATCTCGAAGGATCCGAGAAGTACCTCTCTACCAGCGCTGTGCATTGTCTCTCAGCTGCAACACCGCTAGCTTCAGTATCTTCTCGGGAGCGTACTCCAGAGTATCGAACAACTCCTCCATCTGAACTAACCAAGCTTCAGCCATCGCACCACCCTCGGCAGCAGAAAACGTCGGAGGGTTCGTCCGCTGAAACCTAGCCAAGACCAACTCCATCTCGCCTATCCGTCTCGTAACATTCTCAACCTGCTGATTGCCCTCATCACTGTCCGAGGCCCTAGACTCCTGTTCGGTACGTCTAGTAGTACTACCTCTACCTCTCCTCGACGGCATCTAAACAAAACTCAGGGTAAGACTAACAGCAGATATATATCATCAAGACAGATATCAAATCACATAAGTCACAGAGTCAATAAAAAATCAAATCAAAACCCTGTGCCTAGACTCGAGCGTGATCAAAGGAAATCGAGCTTATCCCAGTTTAAGCTCTGATACCAAAAATGTCAGGTCCCGTGCTAACAAACAGAGATTGTAGCACAATTAAGCACATAATCACGGAAGCGTAAAACAGGGCTTAAAAATTTTTCGAAATAAAATGGGCCTGACTCAAAATCATACATTCAAAATATCGATACGAGTTAAATCAAACTCATACAATACAGGTAACATCAAATCTCAAATCAACAGATCCCAAATACAATAAAAACATGAGGCATACCCCGGTTCAATACATATAAAATAAAATGGGACTCAAGAAAATGGGGATCTACCAACTGGCACTCCACTCGGTCCAGCTTGGTTACCTGAATCCTGCAAATGGGTAACACAGACCCAAACAACACAAAAGCAGGAAAGAAATACGAGGTCAAGCCTCAGTACGAAGAGCACAATAAAAGCATCTATCATATCAGACAATGCAATATATCAATTGTGCAATGCATGAATGGGCTACCAAGAATCATCGGTAGGCAAAGCACAACGACTCAGCTGTTCAATACAATCTCAATCGTCAAGCCTCAGTACGAAGAGCACAATAAAAGCATCTATCATATCAGACAATGCAATATATCAATTGTGCAATGCATGAATGGGCTACCAAGAATCATCGGTAGGCAAAGCACAACGACTCAGCTGTTCAATACAATCTCAATCATCAATCAGAATCCAAATCACAGCGACTCAGCTGGCTATCACGACTCAGTGACGACATTGGATTCTCCGCACGGCGACTCAGCCAGCACATCGCGACTCAGCGATTATCGGTATTCAAAGAAAGTAGGCTCAATATGAAATGCATGAATGCACAGCAGAATCATGCTTATCAATGCATAAAATTCACACGCATGCAAACAGATATATCACAAGGCTGATAACAAAGATGCTGAAATCAAGCTCCATTCGTACCTCCCAGCTGATTTCTACCTCACAGATTCTCACCAAACGCTTCAAGTTCACTGCTTAAGCGAACATATCCCTCCTGGCTTTGGAAATTCAAGGCAGAAGGTACCAGCAACTAAAATCTGTTAATAACCTCATAAATCAACTAATACTCGATACAAATCTGAACTTATACACTGCAACACCTACGGACAGAACTCAACTCTCGCTCCATATACTCACGCATGTATTAACAACAAGTACCGAGCTCAAATCAGCAAGAAAGAAATGCTCACCCAAAAGCTCAAAAGAGCTGAAGACAGATTCTGTTCAACGGTAGAGAAACTTTCACGAGCACGCAGATCCTTCGGGATCCCTCAAATCGTTGCCTCTAGCTTCCTAGCTAGTATCAATCGAAAGAGCAAGTCTCAGGGAGTTCAGCGCCACCTAAACCGTCGAAAACAAAGGCTGGAATCGACAGGAATTTAGGGAAGAAACGTTCGGGTGAACAGTAGCTAAGACGAGGGTTTCAAGAATATCGGGGGAAACAGAGGAATATCGGTGTCTAAAAAATGTTCTAAGTGTAGTCCAACACTTATATTTAGTTCCCAAATTTAAACGCTACTGGACAAGCCAATCACCGACAAAAACAGATTCCTGCATCAATATTTATCGCAAAATAGATTCCTCAAATCAGCGCTTAAACGCCCATCAGATACCAGCGTTAACTCTAAACGCTCGCGCAATAATCTAAACGACATCGTATCTGGGGTTCCCTATAACAAATCAAAACGACACCGTCTCCGAGACATCTGAAGGGGTCCAACGATAACATATAGCAGATCTCTCCGTTCGCACAATTCCAAAACACGCTAAGTGTTAACTAATCAGATCCCTCGAAACGCTACGCTAGCACAAGCGTCATACGACGTCGCATCGCTCAAAACAGATCTCTCTCAAACAACCCAACGTCCGAACGTGCTACATCAGTGAAGAATAATCAAAACGACGTCGCACACGTGAAGTCTGAACAACGCTAACGCTTCCTTCGCTTCAACAGATCTCTCGCCAGCATTCAACTCAACTGTTGACCGCCACGTGCCCTCTTCGCATGAATCTTGCATGCGCTCGCTAATCCAACAGATCCCTCGCACTAACGAGACATTTGATTACACCAAAACGACAGCGTTTCATCTCCGTGCCACAATCAACCATCAGACGTCACCCGATAACTTCCGCGAGCAGATCTCAATAAAACGACATCGTTCCACTACCTAATCGCGACAACACACTCAACGCTCAGGGAACATCAGATTTCACCCTAAAGAAGCCTACAACTCGAAGCACAACATCTCAAGGAGAAATCCGAAAATCATCAACCAGACTTCACCAAAATCTAAAGTCTGAAATCTGAAATCTGAAAATTCGAAATTATAAAATATCGTGACTAATCCTATACAAATCCGATTAATCACTATATCGAATTCTCAATCCTCACAATTTTTTCGGTTGAAAGATGTAAAATAAATCATGAGGTACAGATGGGTGAGCCGCCTCACTATTTACGTGATATAGTGATATAACATTCATCCACCGAACCACATATAACACACAAACATTCAGATGATGATGCAAAAAGTTTAAGGGTTCAAATATATTTCCTTGACTTCGGAACAAAAAAAATTCTCAAAAAACATGAGTTAAATATTGTTAGAACCGAGGGATCAGATCTCTTTTAATGCAATACTAAATAAAACAAAGGCCGTGAGATCTGATCCAATAAAATAAAGAGCGAGCGCTACTGATGGATCTGTGTAAGCAGATCCAGATCTTAGTTTTGAATTACACAAAACTTGTTATTGTGTTTCTAACATTTCTACGTAGTGTACAGATTTAACAGAAGAGATCTAAAGAAGAGCTGGAATAAGACTTGAGAAATCTGGATCAACAACTTAGACGTAATGGCTGGATTAGCAATGGAGACGTCCAAAGCTGAGCCAGCTGATCGTAATCAGGCAAAAGCCAGGTTGAACAGAGATGCTTACGTGGACAGCTTCCCTTACGTGGAATCCTACGTGGACAGATATGCTTACGTGGAAGTCCAGCTGTACTTGCTGTTAGTTGCGTCGCGTACATAGAAGTCTGATGAAGTCTGATGGAGAAGTCTACAGGAAATGAAGAGCGAAGTCTAGAGAAGTCTGATCAGGAGTAACTATAAGAGAAGTTGGAGAAGATGGATTCAGCAGTATCAGTATTCAACAGTTGTGACGTCATCCAAGCTTATTGAAGATTTCAGCAGTCGTGACGTCATCAAAAGCTGGACAGCAGTGAGATGTATCAGATCTGATACAGTAACTCAATCAGGTATGAAACTGTAGCAGACCAAGAGCTGAAAATAGTAAATCGCATTTTCGGAGGCCTAAACGAAGGAATTTGGACAAAAACAGAGGAGCTCACTCTGTAGAGTGAGTCTTGCTCGTTGGACCGATTCGAAGGTAATAGCACAAGTCTCATGCGAAAATGTGATGTCTGATCAGTTGTTGAAGACAAGAGGAGCAGCTGATCAGAAGTTGAAAGCAGATGTTGATCAAAAGATAAGAATAAAATAACATCGACCAGCTGGA
This sequence comes from Dorcoceras hygrometricum, assembly GCA_001598015.1. Taxonomy (NCBI): domain Eukaryota; kingdom Viridiplantae; phylum Streptophyta; class Magnoliopsida; order Lamiales; family Gesneriaceae; genus Dorcoceras; species Dorcoceras hygrometricum. Next base: position 42,879 of record KQ992437.1, on the reverse strand, counting down.
GCGCTAAGGGAAATATGGACCAGATGGAGCAATAGAAAGTCAGGATCAGCAGTTGATACAACAGGTGGATCAGCAACCTTGACGTCAGCAGAATCAGCAGTTGAACAAAGAACAGTTATTCGGCTATTAACTAAAGAGAACGATTCAGCAGTGAGCTACAGTAGATTCAGCAGTGAGCTACAGTACATTCAGCAGTGAGCTACAGTTATTCAGCAGTGAACAGAAGTATGTTCATCAGTAAAGACAGGCCATATCAGATGTCGATCAGCAATGAAGAAAAGATACAAGCAGAAGCAGAATCCAAGCAAAAGCTGAATCGAAGCAGAAGCTGATCAAAGTTCAAAAGCTTATTCAGAAGAAGACAAAAGCCTGCAAAAGAAAGGACACAAGGACAATCTTGTCGGTACTTTACAGAACATCTTTCAACGGGAAGAAAATTTGTGTCCAACGGATTGAATTTGAACAAAGTCTATTTAAGGGAGAAGATTTGAAGAAATCGATTATGCTGGTGTGAAAGACAAAAACAGAGAAATTACAGAGGGAAGAAAACAGGAAGATGAAGCAGTCGACCATCATTAGAGAGGAGCTTATTGCAGTGTCGACTGCTGAGTCTTCATCAGTTCTTTAGGATCATTTCCCGAGTGTGTGAGATTTATTATTTTGAGAGTTTTTCTTACACTGTATATCTCACACACAGAGATTCATTCACATTCTTGAGAGTTGAGAGATATTGTATAGTGAATGAATCTCAAATCCAAAATGCAAAATCAGATCCCGTCCAAGCACGAAGACGTTAAACTCTGTGTTTGTAGCCTTTCTCACATAGGAGTAAAACAAGTGATTGACACAGCCGAGGGCTGGTGTAGAGTCTAGGAGTTCACCTGGAGTGAGGCTCGGTGATCAATCAGCAATATTTCTTCTGACGAGCTGACACAGATCACAAATCTGTGTGTATGCCAAGATTTTCAGATGTGGTTATGGGGCCACGTCTGGAATGAAATGGAAGAAAATCTATAATTCGCATATTCTTAACTCCCGTCTGAATATATAGGCTTAACAGTAGCATACGATCGCTTTTTCAAAATCATAGCATATCGTTGCATTTGGTTCTTCCCAAAAATCTGTTTTTATTTATTTATTTTTTTTTTCAAAATCTGAAAAACTCCTGCTGTCAAGGTTTTTGGTGTGGCAGTGTAGGGAGAGTTTTATTTTAAAATTCATCGGGAAGACCAGCTTTCGACCCCTTTATGATTCCCACAATAAAGGAGAGAATTGTTAGATCATGCATTTGTTATTTAAAGTTTTGTGTAAATAAAAAAGGGAGAGATTGATGGATCTGTGTAAGCAGATCCAGATCTTAGTTTTGAATTACACAAAACTTGTTATTGTGTTTCTAACATTTCTACGTAGTGTATAGATTTAACAGAAGAGATCTAAAGAAGAGCTGGAATAAGACTTGAGAAATCTGGATCAACAACTTAGACGTAATGGCTGTATTAGCAATGGAGACGTCCAAAGCTGAGCCAGCTGATCGTAATCAGGCAAAAGCCAGGTTGAACAGAGATGCTTACGTGGAAAGCTTCCCTTACGTGGAATCCTACGTGGACAGATATGCTTACGTGGAAGTCCAGCTGTACTTGCTGTTAGTTGCGTCGCGTACAGAGAAGTCTGATGAAGTCTGATGGAGAAGTCTACAGGAAATGAAGAGCGAAGTCTGGAGAAGTCTGATCAGGAGTAACTATAAGAGAAGCTGGAGAAGATGGATTCAGCAGTAGCAGTATTCAGCAGTTGTGACGTCATCCAAGCTTATTTAAGATTTCAGCAGTCGTGACGTCATCAAAAGCTGGGCAGCAGTGAGATGTATCAGATCTGATACAGTAACTCAATCAGATCTGAAACTGTAGCAGACCAAGAGCTGAAAATAGTAAATCGCATTTTCGGAGGCCTAAACGAAGGAATTTGGCCAAAAATGGAGGAGCTCACTACGTAGGTGAGTCTTGCTCGTTGGACCGTTTCGGAGGAAATAGCACAAGTCTCATGCGAAAATGTGATGTCTGATCAGTTGTTGAAGACAAGAGGAGCAGCTGATCAGAAGTTGAAAGCAGATGTTGATCAAAAGATAAGAAGAAAATAACATCGACCAGCTGGAGCGCTAAGAGAAAGATGGACCAGATGGAGCAATAAGAAGTCAGGATTAGCAGTTGATACAACAGGTGGATCAGCAACCTTGACGTCAGCAGAATCAGCAGTGGAACAAAGAACAGTTATCCGGCTATGAACTGAAGAGAACGATTCAGCAGTGAGCTACAATAGATTCAGCAGTGAGCTACATTACGTTCAGCAGTGAGCTACAGTTATCAGCAGTGAACATAAGTATCTTCATCAGTAAAGACAAGCCATATCAGATGTCGATCAGCAATGAAGAAAAGATACAAGCAGAAGCAGAATCCAAGCAAAAGCTGAATCGAAGCAGAAGCTGATCAAAGTTCAAAAGCTTATTCATAAGAAGACAAAAGCCTGCAAAAGAAAGGACACAAGGACAATCCTGTCGGTACTTTACAGAACATCTTTCAACGGGAAGAAAATTTGTGTCCAACGGATTGAATTTGAACAAAGGCTATTTAAGGGAGAATATTTGAAGAAATCGATGATGCTGGTGTGAAAGACAAAAACAGAGAAATTACAGAGGGAAGAAAACAGGAAGATGAAGCAGTCGACCATCATTAGAGAGGAGCTTATTGCAGTGTCGATTGCTGAGCCTTCATCAGCTCTTGAGGAGCATTTCCCGAGTGTGTGAGATTTATTATTTCGAGAGTTGTTCTTACACTGTATATCTCACACACAGAGATGTTGGCGCAGCAGCGGATCCGGATCCTGCTCCCGGGGCACAGCGAAAGATTTAAAATTTGCACCGGAAACGGTCAATACATAACATAAATCAATAATAAACATCCATAGGGTGTTTAGATTTGGTACCTCGCTGGCGTCTAGGAGCCTGGCTCCGACCAATTTCACGAGGAAATTGGCACTTCAACGGTTGGCGGTTGTCGTTCTCCTAATCCGGTCCACGACTGGAATCACGACTCCTTCATCAGTCTGCACTAGAAAACGTGACGAATCTTTCACGGACGGAATCTCCTCATCAAGGTGGTCGGAACAAGTCCAACCACGACAAGCGGCGGCACACGGCGGCGGCAGCGCACGACGGGCGGCGCGTGAGGGGCGGCGACCGAGAGGGAGGAAGAGGAGAGGGGGGCGGCGGCTATATTCTAGGGTTTTGTGAGAGTTTTTGTATATACAATGTAGCCCTAGGTCAAGTATTAATAGACATGTGATGGGATTGGACCGGCCCAATGGGCCTGGGGCGGGCCCAGGTCCATATGAACATTCGGTTCAAGTACATCGCCGTGGCTCCATCATAATCCCGATCGACGATCAGATCGGACCGATCTACACAGTTTACAAAACTGAGTATTATGATGCGAAAACAATTTTTCAGACCACCTAGTCCAAAATTACAGTTTAGCCCCTCCAAGTTTCAGGGATAGTCAAACTAGCCCAAACTTTAGGGAAATTGCACTTTGACCCCTGTTGACTTTTAGGAAGTCGCACTTCCATCCTT
>KQ992437.1:15643-29232 GCA_001598015.1 Dorcoceras hygrometricum | reverse complement strand
CCGATAGATCTGTATTCCAAGAATATAGGATGCTTCACCCATGTCCTTCATCGAGAATCTACTAGACAACCATACTTTAGTTGATTGCAGCATTCCTACATCATTCCCAATGAGTAGAATGTCTTCAACGTAAAGTACAAGGAATGTCACAGTCGCTTTTAACTACCTTCTTATATACACATGGCTCCTCGGGATTCTTGATGAAACCAAATTCCTTAATTGTTTCATCGAATCTCAGGTTCCAACTCCTCGATGCTTGTTTGAGACCGTAGATCGATCTTGGAAGTTTGCATACCTTATGCTCACTTCCTACAGATGTGAAACCCTCAGGCTGCGTCATATAGATCTCTTTCTTAATGTTTCCATTAAGGAACGCAGTTTTCACATCCATTTGTCATATCTCATAGTCGTACCATGCGGCTATGGCTAGTAAGATTCTAATCGAATTGAACATTGCGACTGGTGAAAAGGTTTCATCATAGTCAACACATTGCCTTTGAGTGTAGCCTTTCGCGACCAGTCGTGCCTTGTAGGTCAGTACCTTACCATCAGGCACAAGTTTCCTCTTGTATATCCATTTGCACCCAATAGGAACAATTCCTTCGGGAGGATTAACGAGAGTCCAAACTTGGTTCGCATGCATTGAGTCGAACTCAGACTGCATTGCTTCAAGCCACAAATTAGAATCAGCATCGGAAATTTCCTCCTTGAAAGTCCTTGGATCACATCCAACAACTTGATCACCTTGATCATCTTCAAGGAGGAAACCATATCTTTCAGGAGCCCTAGGAACCCTTTCGGATCTCCTAGGTGCGACCATTTCTGGTACTGGCTCTGGAGGTGCGGGAGATTCACTTGGTACTTCAATTGGTTCTCGAACCTCTTCGAGTTCTACTATTTTGCCATTTCTATCAAGTAGGAAATCCCTTTCCATAAAGGTGGAATTTCTAGAAACAAATACTTTTGTTTCACTTGGATAGTAGAAGTAGTATCCAATGGAATTCTTTGGATACCCAATGAAGTAGCATAAGATGGATCTCGTATCCAGCTTATCTCCCACTGTCTGCTTCACGTAAGCAGGACATCCTCAAATTCTCATGTATGAGTATCTGGGTGGTTTGCCCATCCATATCTCATATGGATTCTTATCCACTGCTTTGGTGTGGACATTGTTCAACAACATTACCGCCGTTTCGAGCGCATAGCCACAAAACGAGGTAGGAAGCTCATCATAGATCGAACCATGTCCATCAAGGTTCGATTACGATGCTCCGCTACACCATTGAGCGGTGGTGTGGCCGGAGGGGTCCACTGTGTTAGAGTAGATGCCCAACTAGCCAACTTGTGGAGTGTGGGTTTATAGACTCTTATATGAAACGATCTTTATATATGATATTCGTATTTGTTCATGGCATTCTTTATCTTCATTATGATTATATAATGTTTACAATTGTATTGGATAAAGACCTAGAATGCACCATAGTGTATGTTAGATGTGATAGTGGGTATTACGGCTATCATGAAACACATCTAATAGTCACTATGCATTCTGAACTCGTTCCTAGTCGATTGGGCCGTCAAAATGAGGATAAGGCCGCCCGAGATTGAGACTAGCATCTGCGATGCGAAGTACCATGTTTCATTGGTAGGGAACATTGTGATGTTTTGAGCGTGCAGATGGATAGTGACCTGGTGATCTATCGAACTACCCTCGTTCGGACTATCCAAGTGGTTACCATTTGTCGAGTGAATAAGTCCGAGGTCTTGGTTGTACTGATTAGTCCTCATGACTCGAAACGTCATTGAGACTCTACATGATAGGCGTCTCACTTTGACTCGTTTGCCGACTCACTTGGGGTCATTAGGCGGCGGGATTGGGTGAGATCCCGATGCATGTAGGAGTCGATGCTTCGTTGTCGAGGATTCACCGCTCTCTTACATGCGTGGATATCCTATGATATCTGAGGGGATAATAGTGTTTAAATCTCTTGCCAGAGTACTTGAAGTGTTTTAGGTAAATGGGTTTACCTAGTTACACTCGCGATGTCACTATTCGATCTCCAAGATGTATGCATAGCTATCGGATCTCTAGCGACTCTCGATTTACCCATGGTCGTTGATCTGATCGGGATATATGTGTTGAAAGGACCGTACTGTACGCTAACCAAGACCAACTGGTTCTTGCAAGCACTATCAGTGATACCTGAGGGATCATGGCGCGATGTTGCTAGGCGCTTTACCATGATCCGTTGGGCAAGTCCGGAATTGTGATCTCGGAGCCGCAATGGTTGCGGGCCCACGGCTAGCTGTATCCCTGAACCATTGAGGGTCACCCAAATACTGGATTCATGATTTCCGCACGGAAACTGAGCTCAATGTGTTGAGCATAAGAAGAGGATTTTAGGGAGTGCGACTTCCTAAAAGTCAACAGGGGTCAAATTGCGATTTCCCGCTTGATGGTCCCTGTTTTGAATAGAAGGAACTTAGCAGCCGCTGTTAAAATTGAGCGATTAAAAATTTTGCGCGCTGCTAATACACTGGAGCTGCAATAGCTCGATGTTCTTGAACACATAAAAATCACAAGAGGAAGAGCACCGGAGACAGATCTGGTATGATTTAAAAATCATGCGGAAAATACCAGAGCTGAATCCTATATTTTAAAACAACTCTAACAGATTTATGTACAACATAAATCTGTTCGAGACTTATAGTGCTTGTGTGCTAACTTTATGCGATGCGAGAATGCTAAGTGCTGAACTGCTATGCGTGTGTTATGCTAAAGTAAATATGCAAGTGCTGAATACTGTAAACGTGTATGCGTGCTAAAGTAAAGCGAATGCTGAATGAATAAAGGACACGATACTCAGCAGGTTTGTTTCTGGAAGTTCGGACCTCAATGTCCTACATCTCCCCTTCTTCCACCTCGGAAGGATCCACTAGAAGATTTGATCTTACAACTCGTGTACAGACCCAATCCCACAACCAGCAGCTGTGAGAACTCCTAGACTCCACAAATGCACACCAGCCTCAACTGTGTGACTAACTACATACACATGACTTTTACGTCATCGTGCTTTGACGGGACTGTTTGAAACGTTTTGAGATTCATTCACCAAAGGATGTGAATGAATCTCTGTGTGTGAGATTGTTACAATTAAGCTCTCAACTCTCTGTTTCTCACACATTAGGGAAATGCTCTAATTAGCTAATTCTAGCTCCACTGTCAACTGCAATTAAGCTCTCTCTCGTATGATAGTTGACAGCTTCACTTCAGATTCATTTTCCCTCTGTTGTTGTCTTCTATTGATTTTCTTTTCTGTGCAACAACTCTCTCACCAGCCCAACAGAACACTTCTTCAATGGCGCTGCCTTTGTATATAAAGCCTCTGTTTGAATTTAGCCGTTAGATAGATTCCAAATCTGTTCTGCGCTTGTCAAGGCTAATTTGTCTTCTTTCCATATGCGTGTAAACATCCTCTATATATTGTACTATTTCCCATAATAGTACAAATCTTGTTCCCTTGAATTGAGGCAATTTGCACGACTAAATATCAACCATTGATTCTTTCCATCTAGAGCGTTTTTGCCATTTGAATTGCGCTCAGCAGTTGACATCCAGCTCTCGTAAATCGTCAACTGCTTCGCTGCTGATTGAAGTCTACTGCTGCTTTGCGCTTCTGTTGAATCTTCAAATACTGCGACTGGAATCTTGCGTCTGGATTGTAACTCTCCACTACATCTGCTTTCTTGCAACTGGATTCCATGTCGACTGGATACGCAAAGCTTGCGACTGGATTCATAGCAACAGCTGGTTCATTGAAGCTCTCGACTGGATGTGCTGTTGCTTGCGTCTGGTTGTCCAACTGGTTAGATCAAACGCTTGCGACTGGTTCTTGCGACTGGTTATCAACGCAAAGAGCATCTGCTGAATCGCAAGGGCAAAACGCTGTCATATCAACTTATGTAAACGACATCGTTTTGCTATCGCTATCTCCAAATATCATCTGCTGGTGAACAGTAGCTTGCGACTGGATTTCCTCCTCTACGACGTCGCTTCTCTCTTGCATCTGGATGTACAAGCTACTTGCTGGTTCTTGCGACTGCTGGACTCAAACCATCTGCTGATTATGATGACGTCACCGATGACATCATCAACGCTAATCCATCTGCTGATTCTTCAGCACGACGTCGCTTCATCTCTTTCACTTCTCTTCTCATCTGCTGAAAGCTTCCTACTGAATGATGACATCATTGCTGATGTCATCTATGCTTAGTGCTCCAGCTGATCTTTATCGTTCCAGCTCCAGCTTGCGATTCTTCTTAGCTTCTTGCTTCTTGAATAGCGACTGTTAATAGATTCGTCAACAGTACTTATAATCGCGACTGCTAACAGATTCGTCAACAGTACTTTGCGACTGGAATCTTCTTCTTCGATCTATTTCTCCAGCAGACTTCTCAATACATGTACCAGCTGGTTCATCTTTTCTCTTTAGCGCTTGCAGCTGGTTGTTATCGATCCAGCTGATTCACTATGCTCCAGCTGGTTCAACTTGGCCTCCGCCTGATTACGAACAGCTGATTCAACTTTGGACGTCTCCATTGCTAATCCAGCTGCCGTCTAAGTGAATACATCAAACCAACTGCTGAATCTTAAACTTGAACCATCGGCTGGACAGATTCTTCGACTGTTCATCATCTTCTTCGATACTGGAATCTGTACACTCAAGTGGAATTGTTAGAAACACAATAACAGGTTTTGTGTAATTCAAAACTTAATCAGGATCTGTCAAAATAGATCCATCAATCTTTCCCTTTTTGATTTACACAAAACCTTAAATAAACGATGCATGTTCTAACAATTCTCTCCCTTTTTGTGGGAATCAAAAAGAGAGTGAACTGCTGGTCTTCCCGATATTTAAAAAAAAAAGCTCTCTCTACACTGTTACAACAAAAACAACGTAGCAGCAGGAGTTTAAAACAAAAGCAGCTTTGGGAAGCACCGAATGCAAAAGCTGTATTTTCAAAAGCGAAACTGATGCATAACTCAAAATTATAAAAGACAGTGACGCCACTCTCCCTGTCTTTTATAACATGAGCTCAAATCATTTTTAAAAGCAAAAATTTTGGGCATCAGCTGGAATCCGCAGGACAGAACATTTAAAAATACATCAGAGCATCTGAATATTTCAAATGAACAAGTGCTACTGAGTTGCTTAAATATATAAAGAACCAGTACAGATAAAAGCTCAGATTTTTCCTTCTTCTATCTCGCCCCATGTGCTTGTCACTGAGCCTCGCTCCAAGTGATCTTATAGCACAACGAAAATAGAAGCTTGGCATCTGCCCGAGACTCGCGCATCCCGACAGTTCATCAAGCGAAAAACCGGTTCTATATTAAAACAGATTAACTGGCCTTCATAAAATAAGTTTCTAAAAACAGTTAAAACATTAAAAACATAGCACATGTGTTTTAAAATTAGTGCTCGTTCAAGAACAAACCGCTCTGATACCAATTGATGGTCCCTGTTTTGAATAGAAGGAACTTAGCAGCCGCTGTTAAAATTGAGCGATTAAAAATTTTGCGCGCTGCTAATACATGGAGCTGCAATAGCTCGATGTTCTTGAACACATAAAAATCACAAGAGGAAGAGCACCGGAGACAGATCTGGTATGATTTAAAAATCATGCGGAAAATACCAGAACTGAATCCTATATTTTAAAATAACTCAAACAGATTTATGTACAACATAAATCTGTTCGAGACTTATAGTGCTTGTGTGCTAACTGTATGCGATGCGAGAATGCTAAGTGCTGAACTGCTATGCGTGTGTTATGCTAAAGTAAATATGCAGGTGCTGAATACTGTAAACGTGTATGCGTGCTAAAGTAAAGCGAATGCTGAATGAATAAAGGACACGATACTCAGCAGGTTTGTTTCTGGAAGTTCGGACCTCAATGTCCTACATCTCCCCTTCTTCCACCTCGGAAGGATCCACTAGAAGATTTGATCTTACAACTCGTGTACAGACCCAATCCCACAACCAGCAGCTGTGAGAACTCCTAGACTCCACAAATGCACACCAGCCGCAACTGTGTGACTAACTACATACACATGAGTTTTACGTCATCGTGCTTGGAACGGGACTGTTTGAAACGTTTTGAGATTCATTCACCAAAGGATGTGAATGAATCTCTGTGTGTGAGATTGTTACAATTAAGCTCTCAACTCTCTGTTTCTCACACACTAGGGAAATTATCTAATTAGCTAATGCTAGCTCCACTGTCAACTGCAATTAAGCTCTCTCTCGTATGATAGTTGACAGGTTCACTTCAGATTCATTTTCCCTCTGTTGTTGTCTTCTATTGATTTTCTTTTCTGTGCAACAACAACTCTCTCACCAGCCCAACAGAACACTTCTTCAATGGCGCTGCCTTTGTATATAAAGCCTCTGTTTGAATTTAGCCGTTAGATAGATTCCAAATCTGTTCTGCGCTTGTCAAGGATAATTTGTCTTCTTTCCATATGCGTGCAAACATCCTCTGTATATTGTACTATTTCCCAGAATAGTACAAATCTTGTTCCCTTGAATTGAGGCAATTTGCACGACTAAATCTCAGCCATTGATTCTTTCCATCTAGAGCGTTTTTGCCATTTGAGTTGCGCTCAGTAGTTGACATCCAGCTCTCATAAATCGTCAACTGCTTCGCTGCTGATTCAAGTCTACTGCTGCTTTGCGCTTCTGCTGAATCTTCAAATACTACGACTGGAATCTTGCGTCTGGATTGTAACTCTCCACTACATCTGCTTTCTTGTAACTGGATTCCATGTCGACTGGATACGCAAAGCTTGCGACTGGATTCATAGCAACAACTGGTTCATTGAAGCTCTCGACTGGATGTGCTGTTGCTTGCGTCTGGTTGTCCAGCTGGTTAGATCAAACGCTTGCGACTGGTTCTTGCGACTTGTTATCAACGCAAAGGGCATCTGCTGAATCGCAAGGGCAAAACGCTGTCGTATCAACTTATGTAAACGACATCGTTTTGCTATCGCTATCTCCAAATATCATCTGCTGGTGAACAGTAGCTTGCGACTGGATTTCCTCCTCTACGACGTCGCTTCTCTCTTGCGTCTGGATGTACAAGCTACCTGCTGGTTCTTGCGACTGCTGGACTCAAACCATCTGCTGATTATGATGACGTCACCGATGACATCATCAACGCTAAACCATCTGCTGATTCTTCAGCACGACGTCGCTTCATCTCTTTCACTTCTCTTCTCATCTGCTGAAAGCTTCCTGCTGAATGGTGACATCACTGCTGATGTCATCTATGCTTAGTGCTCCAGCTGATCTTTATCGTTCCAGCTCCAGCTTGCGATATTCGATATCGGGCCGATTTTGGTCGATTTTGAAATTTTGAGATTTTTGGGCCTGAAATTGTTTGAAGCCCAATTTGATTCAATTAAAATTGCAAAATATGATTTTAATTGTGAAATATGATTTTATAATTAAAATATGATTTTGTTGATTAAAATTTGATTTTATCCACAAAATGCGATTTTATTATAAAATGCGATTTTACGAATAAAATATGATTTTGTTGTAAATAATTTGATTATTTAATTTATGCAAGAGCTACCTACATCGATACCGTACTTAAGAGGTTCTCTATGGAAGAGTCCAAGTGAGGACACCTACCTATGTGCCACGGGGTCACTCTATCTAAGTCTGTGTGTCCGAAGACTGATGAGGAGATAGAGAGTATGACACGTGTGCCATATGCTATTATGTATGGTAGTATTATGTATGGCATGATCTCGACTAGACCGGACGTCGCATATGCTCTGAGTGTCACGAGCCGCTACCAAGCCAACCCCGGCCAATTGCATTGGAAAGCTGTGAAGGATATTCTTAAGTACTTACGAAGGACTAAGAATATGTAATGGTCTATGGGGGTGGTGAACTGAAACTGGAAGGCTACACTGATTCTAGCTTCCAGTGTGACGTGGATGATTCGAAGTCAACCTCTGGATTTGTATTCATGCTCAATGGTGGTGCTGTCTCTTGGAAGAGTTCCAAGCAAGACACCATCACGGATTCAACCACTGAGGCTGAGTACATCGCAGCATCAGCTGCTGCTAAGGAGGCGGTTTGGATAAGAAATTTTGTCCAAGAGTTGGGCGTCATTCCTAATGGAGTTGGTTCAGTCCCGGTGTACTACGACAACACGGGTGCCGTTGCGCAAGCAAAGGAGCCTAGGTCTCACCAAAGATCCAAACATATACTGAGGAAATACCACATAATCCGGGATATTGTGGCTAGAGGTGACATAGCAGTTGAGAGAGTCGCCTCTGCGGACAACGTTGCTGATCCACTTACGAAGCCCTTGCCAGGACCGTTGTTTGAAAAACATCGCGAAACAATGGGACTACGTTTGATGAGTAGTTGGCTTTAGGGCAAGTGGGAGATTGTTAGAGTAGATGCCCAACTAGCCAACTTGTGGCGTGTGGGTTTATAGACTCTTGTATATGACAATCTTTATATATGATATTCGCATTTATTTACGTCCTTCTTTACTTTCATTGTGTTGTATAATGATTAACAATTGCGTTGAGTAAAGACCTAGAATGCACTATAGTGTATGTTAGATGTGATAGTTGGTATGACGACTATCATGAAACACATCTAATAGTCACTGTGTATTCTGAATTAGTTCCTAGTCGATTGGGCCGTCAAAATGAGGATAAGGCCGCCCGAGCTTGAGACTAGTATCTGCGATGCGAAGTACCATGTTTCATTGGTAGGGAACATTGTGATGTTCTGAGCATGCAGATAGATAGTGACCTGGTGATCTATCGAACTGCCCTCGTTCGGACTTTCCAAGTGGTTACCATTTGTCGAGTGGATAAGTCCGAGGTCTTGGTTGTACTGATTAGTCCTCATGACTCGAAACGTCATTGAGACTCTACGTGATAGGCGTCTCACTTTGACTCGTTTGCCGACTCACTTGGGGTCATTAGGCAGCGGGATTGGGTGAGACCCCGATGCATGTAGGAGTCGATGCATCGTTGTCGAGGATTCACCGCTCGCAGACATGCGTGGATATCCTATGTTATCTGAGGAGACGATAGTGTATAAATCTCTGTCCAGAGTACTAGAAGTGTTTTTGGTAAATGGGTTTACCTAGTTACACTCGCGATGTCACCATTCGATCTCCAAGATGTATGCATAGCTATCGGATCTTTAGCGACTCTCGATTTACCAATGATCGTTGATCTGATCGGGATATATGGATTGAAAGGACCATACTGTACGCTAACCACGACCAACTGGTTCTTGCAGGCACTATCAGTGATACCTAGGGGATCATGGGGCGATGTTGCTAGACGCTCTTACCATGATCCGTTTGGCAAGTCCGGAATTGTGATTCCGGAGCCACAATGGTTGTGGGCCCACGGATAGCTGTATCCCTGAACCATTGAGGGTCACACAAGTACTTGAAGATGATCAAAGTGATCAAGTTGTTGGATCTGATCCAAGAACCTTCAAGGAGGCAATTTCCGATGCTGATTCAAATATGTGGCTTGAAGCAATGCAGTCTGAGTTTGACTCAATGCATGCGAACAAAGTTTGGACTCTTGTTAGCCCCCTGAAGGAATTGTTCCTATTGGGTGCAAATGGGTATACAAGAGGAAACTTGGGCCTGCTGGTAAGGTAATGACCTACAAGGCACGACTGGTCGCGAAAGGTTACACTCAAAGGCAAGGTGTTGACTATGATGAAACCTTCTCGCCAGTCGCAATGTTCAAGTCAATTAGAATCTTACTTGCCATAGCCGCATGGTACGACTATGAGATATGGCAAATGGATGTGAAAACTGCAAGTGGTTACCATTTGTCGAGTGGATAAGTCCGAGGTCTTGGTTGTACTGATTAGTCCTCACTACTCGAAACGTCATTGAGACTCTACATGATAGACGTCTCACTTTGACTCGTTTGCCGACTCCCTTGGGGTCATTAGGCGGCGGGATTGGATGAGATCCCGATGTATGTAGGAGTCGATGCTTCGTTGTCGAGGATTCACCGCTCGCTTACATGCGTGGATATCCTATGCTATCTGAGGGGATAATAGTGTATAAATCTCTGGCCAGAGTACTAGAAGTGTTTTTGGTAAATGGTTTTACCTAGTTACACTCACGATGTCACTATTCGATCTCCAAGATGTATGCATAGCTATCGGATCTCTAGCGACTCTCGATTTACCAATGGTCGTTGATCTGATCGGGATATATGTGTTGAAAGGACCGTACTTTACGCTAACCACGAACCACTGGTTCTTGCAGGCACTATCAGTGATACCTAGGGGATCATGGCGCGATGTTGCTAGGCGTTTTACCATGATCCGTTGGGCAAGTCCGAAATTGTGATTTCGGAGCCGCAATGGTTTCGAGCCCACGGCTAGCTGTATCCCTGAACCATTGAGGGTCACAAAAATACTGGATTCATGATTCCCGCACGGAAACTGAGCTCAATGTGTTGAGCATAAGAAGAGGATTTTAGGGAGTGCGACTTCCTAAAAGTCAACAGGGGTCAAATTGCGATTTCCCGCTGTTGAGGGGCAAAACTGTCATTTTGGACTAAGTAATCTGACAAATTGTTTTCGCATCATAATAATCAGTTTTGGAAACTGTGTAGACCGGTCTGATCAGATCTTCGATCGGAGTTATGATGAAGTCACGCTGATAGGGATGAACCGAATGTTCATACGTTGGACTGGGCCCGCCCCATGTCCAATGGGCCTGTTCAAGCCCATCACACCTATACTTAGTCTTGAGCCTAGGGTTGCATATCATAACTTAAGTCCCACAAACCCTAGACTAAGTTGGCCGCCGCCCCCCTCCTCAAAAGCCTCATGCCTTGCGCCACCTTGCGCCGCCGTGTGCCGCCGCCTCTTGCCGTTATCGGAATAGCAGTTGAGAGAGTCGCCTCTGCGGACAACGTTGCTGATCCACTTACGAAGCCCTTGCCAAGACCGTTGTTTGAAAAACATCGCGAAACAATGGGACTGCGTCTGATGAGTAGTTGGCTTTAGGGAAAGTGGGAGATTGTTAGAGTAGATGCCCAACTAGCCAACTTGTGGCCTGTGGGTTTATAGACTCTTGTATGAAACGATCTTTATATATGATATTCGTATTTGTTCATGGCATTCTTTATCTTCATTATGATTATATAATGTTTACAATTGTGTTGGATAAAGACCTAGAATGCACCATAGTGTATGTTAGATGTGATAGTGGGTATGACGGCTATCATGAAACACATCTAATAGTCACTGTGCATTCTGAACTCGTTCCTAGTCGATTGGGCCGTCAAAATAAGGAAAAGGCCGCCCGAGATTGAGACTAGCATCTGCGATGCGAAGTACCATGTTTCATTGGTAGGGAACATTGTGATGTTCTGAGCGTGCAGATGGATAGTGACCTGGTGATCTATCGAACTACCCTCGTTCGGACTTTCCAAGTGGTTACCATTTGTCGAGTGGATAAGTCCGAGGTCTTGGTTGTACTGATTAGTCCTCACGACTCGAAACGTCATTGAGACTCTACATGATAGACGTCTCACTTTGACTCGTTTGCCGACTCCCTTGGGGTCATTAGGCGGCGGGATTGGATGAGATCCCGATGTATGTAGGAGTCGATGCTTCGTTGTCGAGGATTCACCGCTCGCTTACATGCGTGGATATCCTATGCTATCTGAGGGGATAATAGTGTATAAATCTCTGGCCAGAGTACTAGAAGTGTTTTAGGTAAATGGGTTTACCTAGTTACACTCGCGATGTCACTATTCGATCTCCAAGATGTACGCATAGCTATCGGATCTATAGCGACTCTCGATTTACCAATGGTCGTTGATCTGATCGGGATATATGGATTGAAAGGACCGTACTGTACGCTAACCACGACCAACTGGTTCTTGCAGGCACTAACAGTGATACCTAGGGGATCATGGGGCAATTTTGCTAACGCTTTTACCATGATCCGATGGGCAAGTCCGGAATTGTGATTCTCGATCGGAGTTATGATGAAGTCACGCTGATAGGGATGAACCGAATGTTCATACGTTGGACTGGGCCCGCCCCATGTCCAATGGGCCTGTTCAAGCCCATCACACCTATACTTAGTCTTGAGCCTAGGGTTGCATATCATAACTTAAGTCCCACAAACCCTAGACTAAGTTGGCCGCCGCCCCCCTCCTCAAAAGCCTCATGCCTTGCGCCACCTTGCGCCGCCGTGTGCCGCCGCCTCTTGCCGTTATCGGACTTGTTCCGATCAGCTTGACGAGGAGTTTCCGTCCATGCTGAATTCGTCAGTCCTTCTAGTGCAGGCTGACGAAGGTGTCTTGAATCCGGTCGTGGACCTGATTGACGATCTACCGCCGCCTACAGTTTGAAGTTCCGGTTTCCTCGAGAAACTGGTCGGAGCCAGGCGCCTAGACGCCAGCAAGGTAACAATAATGAACCCCCTATGCATGGTTTGTTGATTTTTATTGAATGTATTGAATGCTATCCGGGGCTAATTTTTGTTTTCCGCTGCGCCCCCGGGAAGTGGGATCCGGATCCTCCACCGTTCACCAACACACTGTGCGAGAATCCCATTCTCTTTCAGATAGTCTTGAAATTCAGCACTTAAGTATTCACCACCTCGATCGGATCGAAGTGCTTTAATACTCTTGCCTAGCTGATTTTCAACTTCATCCTTGAATTCTTTGAACCTTTCAAAGGATTCAGACTTGTGCTTCATTAAGTACAAGTACCCATACCTAGAGTGATCGTCGGTAAAGGTGATGAATTATGTGTGACCGTATTTAGTACCAATACTAAGCGGACCACACACATCAGTATGGATAAAATCCAATAGGCCTTGGGCACGTTCAGGCTTGCCCTTGAAGGGTTGTTTAGTCATCTTTCCCTTGAGACAAGATTCACAAGTTGGTAGGGAGTTAATGTCTGACAGATCAAACATGTCACTCCTAACTAACTTGTTCATCCTACTTAGAGAAATATGACCTAGCCTAGCGTGCCAAAGTTGTGCTGGGTTTAAGCTATCATATTTCCCTTTAATTGTTGTTGTATGTGTTTCCACATCGCGAGTTGGAACTTCTCTCAATGTAAAACACAACTTTTGCAGTTCGCGACTGCTCGAGGTAATCCTTACAGTTCCTCCTTCAATGTCCAGGCTTGTGACAGTGGTGGCAAACATCCTCAGATTTGTTTGGCCTTGAAGTCCTTGCCTTGGGCTTCTTGGTGGGCTTTTCCTCCTTCGTAGGGGCAGAACGCTTTTACCCTTGCGTCTGGGCCCCTTCTTCGCAGAGGAAGAAGAGCCCATGAGTAGGACGGGCTTGTCCTTCTTTATGGTTCCCTCAAACACGACCAGCATGTTAACCACCTCTTCAAGGGTGGCTGCCAGCTTGTTCATGTTGAAGTTGACCACAAAGGGGTCGAATGCAGCGGGTAGTGAGAGGAGAAGCACATCCACAGACAGCTCGTGTGGAAGTGTGATATCAAGGCCCGCCAGCTTTTCAACGAGCCCAA
>KQ992437.1:0-14315 GCA_001598015.1 Dorcoceras hygrometricum | reverse complement strand
GGGAGTTCCAACCGACTCACAACAATTGTCAATGGCGTGGACAGCTTTCCGGCATACATGACCCCCTCAATAATATGAGCCGGGCCATGTATGCGGGTAGCATCGACGTACACCCATTGTTGATGGAAGGTAGGGATAATTTAAACAGATTTAAATTCCCTTAGTTTATCGAATAAACTCTTGATATTAGTTTTAAATCGTATTTAAAACGAGGGATTTTATTTTTGAAAATTTGGTCTCATGCAATTTTAAATCACACATTAAACATGGGATTCAACACATATATCAAATATATATAACTTTGGGATGATCGATCGCGAGAGCTATGCGGTCCATGGTTGCCAATCACGGACCTGGGTCCAGTCCTAGGTGAAATGCAATATGCAATGCAATCCTATTACAATTGCTTCCGGTTTTACAGATCTTCGGTCTTCAATATCTTTGATCGTCATGTCCACCGTCTTCACATTGTCCTCCCACTAAATCTAGTAAATTACATTTAATTTTCCATGACAAGTAAGGGATACAAATTTGTAGGGGTGGGAACGGGCCACAAACAGACCCATTTTATGATATCAACAATATATTACAACCGAAATTGCAAAACCTAAAGCATACACCTAACACGTTGGGCACGGCTCTCGATCATCCCAAACATGCAATCAATCTAATTAATATGCATAAATTTAAATAATCAAATTATTTACACAAAATCATATTTTAATTACAAAATCGCATTTTGTCGATAAAATCATATTTTAATCAACAAAATCATATTTTAATTATAAAATCATATTTCACAACTAAAATCATATTTTGCAATTTTAATTGCATCATATTGGGCTTAAAACAATTTTAGGCCCAAAATCTCAAAAATTTCAAAATCGACCAAAATCGGCCCAATATCGAATATTGGCCAAACACCCCTCGGGCCGTCCGGGACAGGCCCGAAAATCCAAGGAGTCGAAAAACAGCGTCGCAATGCCGCCTCGGGTACGCCGGCGTGCGGCCGCTATAGTAAACGGCCGCTACAGTACCCCCGTGCGGCCGCTACAGTACCCCCGATCCAAAAAAAATTTTTTTTCTGTTTTGATTTTTGAAAAATCGAAATCTGATGCAATAAGGCACAAACATGTATTGAAGGATCCGAGCCTTGGCTCTGATACCACTGTCGGCGTACAATGGCGGATCCGGATCCCGTTTCCCGGGGGCGCAGCGGAAGTTAAAAGTTGCCCCGAGAAACGTTCAATACATTAAAAACAATCAATAAACATTCATAGGGCGTTTATCGAATTGCTACCTTTCTGGCGTCTAGGCGCCTGGCTCCGACCAATTTCATGAGGAAATCGGCACTTCAAACGGTAGGCGGCGGTAGATCGTCAATCAGGTCCACGACCGGAAACAATCTTCCTCCGTCAATCTGCACTAGAAGATCTGACGGATTTTAGCACGAATGGATTCTCCTCGTCGCGGTGATCAAAACAAGTCCGATCACGCGAAAAACCGGGCGACGGCGACGGCGACGGCGGCCGGCGACGATGGGCGCTCGGCGGCGACGTGAGGCGTGTGGGAGAGGGTGGGCGGCTATGAGAGCTAGGTTGTATCTTGTGTGTGTCTCATGGTAGCCCTAGGTCTAATTAAATAAGTGATGGGCTTGAACCGGCCCAATGGACCTGGGGCGGCCCAGTCCAATATATGAACATTCGGTTCAACCGCATCACCGTGGCTTCATCATAACTACGATCGACGATCAGATCGGACCGATCGACTCAGTTTCCAAAGCTGACTATTATGATGCAAAAAAAATTTTTCAGACCACGACCAAAATGACAGTTATGCCCCTCAACTTTGGGAAATCGTAATTTGACCCCTGTTGACTTTTTGGAAGTCGCACTCCCTAAAATTCTCCTCATATGCTCAACACATTGAGCTAAGTTTCCATGCGGAAATCATGAATCCAGTACTTGTGTGACCCTCAATGGTTCAGGGATACAGCTAGCCGTGGGCCCACAACCATTGTGGCTCCGAAATCACAATTTCGGACTTGCCCAACGTATCATGGTAAAGCGCCTAGCCACATCGCGCCATGATCCCCTAGGTATCACTGATAGTGCCTACAAGAACCAGTTGGTCGTGGTTAGCATACAGTATGATCCTTTCTACACATATATCCCGATCAGATCAACGACCATTGGTAAATCGAGAGTCGCTATAGATCCGATAGCTATGAATACATCTTAGAGATCAAATAGTGACATCGCGAGTGTAACTAGGTAAACCCATTTACCTAAAACACATCCAGTGCTCTGGCCATATATTTAAACACTATTATCCCCTCAGATAGCATAGGATATCCATGCATGAAAGCGAGCATTGAATCCTCGACAACGAAGCATCGACTCCTACATGCATCGGGACCTCACCCAATCCCGCCGCCTAATGACCCCAAGTGAGTCGGCAAACGAGTCAAAGTGAGGCGCCTATCATGTAGAGTCTCAATGAAATTTGGAGTAGTGAGGACTAATCAGTAAACCAAGACCTCGGACTTTTCCACTCGACAAATGGTAACCACTTGGAAAGTCCGAACGAGGGTAGTTCGATAGATCACCAGGTCACTATACATCTGCATGCTCAGAACATCACAATGTTCCCTACCAATGAAACATGGTACTTCGCATCGCAGATGCTAGTCTCAAGCTCGGGCGGCCTTATCCTCATTTTGACGGCCCAATCGACTAGGAACGAATTCAGAATGCACAGTGACTATTAGATGTGTTTCATGATAGCCATCATATCCACTATCACATCTAACATACACTATGGTGCATTCTAGGTCTTTATCCAACGCAATTGTTAACATTATATAACATAATGAAAATAAAGAATGCCATAAATAAATGCGTATTTCATAAATAAAGATTGTCATATACAAGAGTCTATAAAAACCACACGCCACAAGTTGGCTAGTTGGGCATCTACTCTAACATGACTGTACTTAGTACCAATGCTAAGTGGGCCACACACATCAGTGTGGATCAAATCCAATAGGCCTTGAGCACGTTCATGCTTGACCGTGAAGGGTTGTTTAGTCATTTTTCCCTTGAGACAAGACTCACAAGTCGGTAGGGAGTTAATGTCAGACATATCAAACATGTCACTCCTAACCAACTTGTTCATCCTATTCAAGGAAACATGAACTAGCCTAGCGTGCCAAAGTTGTGCCGGGTTCAAGCTATCATTTTTCCTTTTAATAGTTGTTGTATGTGTTTCCACATCGCGAGTAGTTGGACTTTTTTTAATTTTAAGGTGTATAGATCGTTTTCGCGTTCCCCAATTCCAATCAAATATTCATTCTTGTATATATTGCAAATCGAATTGGCAAAATGACAAGAATATCCATCACTATCAAGCATAGAAACATAAATAATGTTCTTCATTAATTTGGGAACAAATAAAACGTTTCTCAATAACAACTTAAAATTTGAAGACAGAAATAAATAAACATCTCCTATAGCTACAGCAGCAACCCTTGCTCCGTTGCCAAGCCTCAAGTGGGTCTCACCCTCTCTAAGACGCCGGTTTCTTGTCATTATCTGCAAATCATTGCAGATATAAGATCCACATCCCGTATCAAGTACCCAAGAAGTCGAATTAAGAGACATATTTATTTTAATGTAGAGCATACCTTTTGCAGTTCGCAACTGCTCGAGGTACTCCTTGCAGTTCCTCCTCCAGTGCCCAGGCTTGTGGCAGTGGTGGCAAACATCCTCAGATTTATTTGGCTTTGAAGTCCTTGCCTTTGGCTTCTTGGCGGGCTTTTCCTCCTTCGCAGGGGCAGAAAGCTTCTTACCCTTGCGTTTGGGCCCCTTCTTCGCAGAGGTACAAGAGCCCATAAGGAGGACGGGCTTGTCCTTATTTATGGTCCCCTCGAACACGACAAGCATGTTCACCACCTCTTCAAGGGTGGCTTCCAGTTTTTTCATGTTAAAGTTGACCGCAAAGGGGTCGAATGCTTCAGGGAGTGAGAGGAGAAGCAGATCCACAGATAGCTCATGTGGAAGCATGATATCAAGGCCCACTAGCTTCTCAATGAGCCCAATCATACGAACCCCATGCTCGCGGACCGAAGTCCCATCGCGCATGCGGCTTGTCATGAGCTCCTTGACAGTAGTGAACCTCTCAGTCCGAGAGTTCTCCCCATACAGCTCCTTGAGGTGAAGGTGTATGCCAGCAGCATACTCCGTCTTCTCAAAGCGCCGCTGCATTTCGTTGGACATCGATGCTATCACATAGCACCGTGCCTTAAGCTCGTCGTCCCACCATTTGTCCAGCTTTGCCAGTTCCTCAAGACTGGCATCGGCAGGGGCTTCCTTCGGAGGAGTCTTCTCTAGCGTGTAGAGTAGTTTCTCCGAAGCCAAAACAATTTTGAGGTTTCGAAGCCAACCTTGGTAGTTCAAACCAGTGAACTTGTTGCTATCCAGCATAGCAGCAAGTGGATTTTTGATTGAAGACATTGTAATAGCAGTTTATACTGAAAAGAAAGACAGACATGCATTACAGACTATTTATGAAAAACGCTAAGACATAAAACAAGGTCATTTAGTTTTATGAATTACCCTCCCACTATTTTAACGATTTCACCACCCTCTAATGAAATCGAGAAAGCAAGTTTCCTTAGTGGGTACACAGAGTCCAATACAAGAAATCATGGTCCCGAATAATATCATCCAACCATGACCCTCAAAAGGTAGAGTCCAATTGCAACATGTGCAACCTCCATGTATTTACCTCACGTCCAGTAAGGGCCCAATAATATGACGCCGATTACTATCACGTGTCAAGATGACCCATCAATGTCGAGTCGTGATGGACGGTCCCCTTAACGTCCCCAATAATATGAGCCAACGTTAAAGGGAGTTCCAACCGACTCCCAGCAAGTGTCAATGGTGTGTACAACTTTTCGTCATACATAACCCCCTCAATAATATGAGCCGGGCCATGTATACGGGTAGCATCGACGTACACCCATTGTTGATGGAAGGTAGGAAATTTTAAACAATATTTAAATTCCCTTAGTTTATCGAATAAACTTTTAATCTTGATATAAATTTTAATCAAATTTAAAATAAGGGATTTTAATTTTGAAATTTGGTCTCAATAATTTTAAATCAAATTTAAAAACGCGGATTCAACAGATATATATATCGCATATACAATTGGGATGATCGATAAGCGAGAGCTATGCGATCCGTGGTTGCCAAGCACGGATCTAGGTCCAGCCCCAGGTGAAATGCAGTCTGCAAATGCAATCCTATTACATTAGCTTCCAGTTTTACAAATCTTCGGTCTTCAATATCTTTGATCATCATCTCCACCATCTTCAAAAAGTCCTCCCACTAAGTCTAATATTTACATTTAAATAGCCATGACAGGTAGGGATACAATTTTAAAGGGGTGGGAGCGGACCATAAACCAGGCCCACTTTGAAATTGATATCAACAATATTACAACCAAAATTTGTAAAACCTAGCATACACCTAACACATTGGGCAGGCTCTCGATCATCCCAAACATACTCAATTCAAATAATTGACAGAAAAAAAATTATCAAATCAAATTTGATATTTTCCAACAAAATCATATTTTAAATATAAAATCATATTTTATAAACAAAATCATATTTTGTCATTTTTAATTGCATCAAATTGGGCTTAAAACAATTTTAGGTCCAAAATCTTAAAAACATAAAAAATTAATTTTGGTCCGACCAAAAAGGGCCCAATATCAAATATTGGCCCGAAAAACCCTCGGGCCGTCCGAGACAGGCCTGAAACAACCCTAGAGATAAAAAAAACAGTCGTCGAAAATCCGCCCGAAAACGTCGCACAGCGGCGCACCGCCGCCCGCAGCGCGTCCGCACGCTGCGCGCACCCCTGTGCGCAACGCGTGCACACGGGGGCGGCCACCTGCGCGCACAGCTCGTGCAGGTGGGGCGGAAGTTGGCGGGCGGTGTCGCGTAGCCCCATGCGCGCAACGCCCACCGGCCAGCGTGCGCAGGGGCGTGTGCGACAGGCGCGCATCCCCTTGCCACACGCTGCGCGCATGCTGGGCGCACGCTGGCGCACGTTGGCACCGCATGCTGCGCGCGGCCGCGCCGGGCTAGAATTTTTTTTTTTTTAGAAATTTGAAATTTGAAATTTGAAATTTGAGATCTGATGCAATACAGGTACAATTTTATGTATTTACAGATTCGAGCCAAAGCTCTGATACCACTGTTGGCGCAGCGGCGGATCCGGATCACGCTCCCGGGGCGCAGCGAAAGATTTAAAATTTGCACCGGAAACGGAATCACGACTCCTTCGTCAGTCAACACTAGAAAACGTAAAGAATCTTTCACGGACGGAATCTCCTCGTCGAGGTGGTCGGAACAAGTCCAACCACGACAAGCGGCGGCACACGGTGGCGGCGGCGCACGACGGGCGGCGCGTGAGGGGTGGCGGCCGAGAGGGAGGAAGATGAGAGGGGGGCGGCGGCTATATTCTAGGGTTTTGTGAGAGTTGTTGTATATACAATCTAGCCCTAGGTCAAGTATTAATAGACATGTGATGGGCTTGGATCGGCCCAATGGGCCTGGGGCGGGCCCAGGTCCATATGAACATTCGGTTCAAGTACATCGCCGTGGCTCCATCACAATCCCGATGGACGATCAGATCAGACCGATCTACACAGTTTACAAAACTGAGTATTATGATGTGAAAACAATTTTTCAGACCACCTAGTCCAAAATTGCAGTTTAGCCCCTCCAAGTTTTAGGGATTGTCAAACTAGCCCAAACTTGAGGGAAATTGCACTTTGACCCCTGTTGACTTTTAGGAAGTCGCACTTCCATCCTTCCTCCTCCTATTCTCAACAAATTGAGCCAGTTTCCATGCGGGAATCGTGAAACCAGTACTTGTGTGACCCTCAATGGTTCAGGGATACAGCTAGCCGTCGGCCCACAACAATTGTGATTCCGAAATCACAATTTCGGACTGACCCATCGGATCATGGTAAAGAGCCTAGCAACATCGCACCATGATCCCCTAGGTATCACTGATAGTGCCTGCAAGAACCAGTCGGTCATGGTTAGCGTACAGTACGGTCATTTCAACACATATATCCCGATCAGATCAACGATCATTGGTAAATCGAGAGTCGCTAGAGATCCAATAACCATGCATTCATCTTGGAGATCAAATAGTGACATCGCGTGTGTTACTAGGTAAACCCATTTACCTAAAACACATCTAGTACTCTGGCCAGAGATTTATCACACTATTATCTCCTCAGATAGCATAGGATATCCACGCACAAAGGCGAGCGGTGAATCCTCGAAAACGAAGCATCGACTCCTACATGCATCGGGACCTCACCCAATCCCGCCACCTGATGACCCCAACTAAGTCGGTAAACGGGTAAAAGTGAAGCACCTATCACGTAGTGTCTCAATGAGGTTTCGAGTAATGAAGGCTAATCTGTACAACCAAGACCTCGGACTTATCCACTCGACAAATGGTAACCACTTGGAAAGTCCGAACGAGGGTAGTTCGATAGATCACCAGGTCACTATCCATCTGCATGCTCAGAACATCACAATGTTCCCTACCAATGAAACGTGATACTTCACATCGCAGATGCTAGTCTCAAGCTCTGGCGGCCTTATCCTCATTTTGACGGCCCAATCGACTAGGAACGAGTTTAGAATACACAGTGACTATCTAACATATCCACTATCACATCTAACATACACTATGGTGCATTCTAGGTCTTTATCCAATACAATTGTTAAAATTATAAAATAATGAAGATAAAGAATGCCATAAAAGAATACGAATTTCATAAATAAATATCGTTATACAAAGAGTCAATAAGAACCCACACGCCACAAGTTGGCTAGTTGGGCATCTACTCTAACAAGAGACTCATTCACATTCTTGAGAGTTGAGCGATATTGTATAGTGAATGAATCTCAAACCCAAAATGCAAAATCGGATCCCGTCCAAGAACAAAGACGTTAAACTTTGTGTTTGTATCCTTTCTCACATAGGCGTAAAACAAGTGATTGACACAGCCGAGGGCTGGTGTAGAGTCTAGGAGTTCACCTGGAGCGAGGCTCGATGATTGGGTCTGCGGATCAAATTCTTCTAGTGGAACCTTCCTGAAAAGGAAGAAGGGGATACGTAGGATATTTATATCCGAACTTCCATAAAAAAACTTTGAGTAATATCTTTACGATTTACAGTTATGGATACGCATTTAATTATTTAGCACGCATGCATCAGATTGCACACACAGTAAGTCGAATAGATTTCTGTTTACAGAAATCTGTTTTGCGCCGAGTTGTTTTAAAATTAGGATTCAGTTCTGGTGTTTTTCCGCATGTTTTTATTACATACAAGATCTGTCTCCGGTGCTCTGTTTTATGTTCAAGAACCCTAGGTATTGCACCTCTCTTTAGCAGCGCAAAATTTTTAACAGTAGCAGCGCTCGCTCCTTATTTTATTTAGGATCAGATATCTCGGTTTTGCGTTGATTAGTTTAGTTCTCGGGTGAGATCTGATCCTTCGGTCCTAACAGCTAATGTTAAATAATTAAAAATTTTACGCTGCTATAAAGGAGATACAATAGCTCATGGTTCTTGAACATAAAACACGAGAGCACCGGAGACAGATCTGGTATGAAATAAAATAATGCGGAATACACCAGAACTGAATCCTAATTTTAAAACTAACGCAAAAAGATTTCTGTTACACAGAAATCTGCTACTGTGCAAGTGGTGCATTCTGAAATGTATGCGTGCTAAATTAAATGCGTATGCGGAATGTTGAAATCATAAAGAATACAATACACTGCTATTTGTTTCTATAAGTTCGGATATAAATATCCTATGTCTCCCCTTCTTCCTTTTCAGGAAGGTTCCACTAGAAGAATTTGATCGCAAGACCCAATCACCGAGCCTCGCTCCAGGTGAACTCCTAGACTTTACACCATCCCTCGGCTGTGTCACTCACTTGTTTTACTCCTATGTGAGAAAGGGTACAAACACAGAGTTTAACATCTTCGTGCTTGGACGAGATCTGATTTTGCATTTTGGGTTTGAGATTCATTCACTATACAATATCGCTCAACTCTAAAAAATATGAATGAATCTCTGTGTGTGAGATATACAGTGTAAGAACAACTCTCAAAATAATAAATCTCACACACTCGGGAAATGCTCCTAAAGAGCTGATGAAGACTCAGCAGTCGACACTGCAATAAGCGACTCTCTAATGATGGTCGACTGCTTCATCTTCCTGTTTTCTTCCCTATGTTATTTCTCTGTGCTTCGTTCCTTATGGAGGGATCTGCTTGTCTTCTTCAAAATCTTCGTATATATTGCTTCTCTCCAAATATGGCCGTTAGACAGTAGAATCAAATTCCTTCTGCGCTTGTCAAGGATAATTTGTCTTCTTCCCAAATTGGTGCAATCATCCTCTGTATATTGTACTATTTCCCAGAATAGTACTAATCTTGTCCCCTTGATTTAAGGCATTTGCACGACTCAATTTCAGCCATTGATTCTTTCCATTTTGGTTTTATGTTCCAGCAGCTGATCGCTTCTTAATGTTCTTCATGTGAGTTGTTCATCAGCTGATGACACAATTCTCCTTACGATCCAGATGATAAACCACTGCTCCTTATTTGATTAGCTGCTCCACATGTAATCAATGTCTGATAACAGCTTTTCGTCATATGTTCCAGCAGCTGATCGCTTCTTAATGTTCTTCATGTGAGTTGTTCATCAGCTGATGACACAATTCTCCTTACGATCCAGATGATAAACCACTGCTCCTTATTTGATTAGCTGCTCCACATGTAATCAATGTCTGATAACAGCTTTTCGTCATTGCAACAGCTGATGCATCTTCGTTGATGCGCAACAGCTGTTTCATTATCTGTTCGCTCAGCTGTTGTTTCATCTTCAACTAATTCGTTCCAACAGCTGATAGTTTTCTTCATTATCACACTTCGCTCAACAGCTGTTCACTCAGCTGTTGGTTTTCTTTGTATCGCTCTTCAGCTGTTGGTTCTTCTTTGTATATCTCATCAGCTGTTCGCTTCTTCTTCACTTTGAACAACAGCTGATATGTTTTCTCTTCGTTGTACCAATAGCTTCTGTAATAGTTCCAACAGCTTCTATTTCACATTTGATCGGCTGCTCCTCTTGGCATCGACGTCTAATTCCATCTTCTGCTTGCATCTTTAGACTTCTACTGTACGCGATGCAACTAACAGCAAGTACAGCTGGACTTACACGTAAGCATATCTGTCCACGCTGGATTCTACGTAATCATCTATGTCCATGTAAGCATATCTGATAGATCTTCTCGATTCTTTCAATTCAGACTTCTCCAGCTAATCCTTTTTAACGCACCAGCTGGTTCAGCTACTCCAGCTGATCCATCTGTTGTATCAACTGCTGGTCTTGACTCCTGTTTGCAACAGCTCAGACTTCTCCAGCTAATCCTTTTTAACGCACCAGCTGGTTCAGCTACTCCAGCTGATCCATCTGTTGTATCAACTGCTGGTCTTGACTCCTGTTTGCAACAGCTGATTGCTTGCAGCTGATGAATGCTTGCAACAGCTGATTGCATCTTCTGTTTAGCGCTACGGCTGATACATCTTTTCTTCACTACTGAAACAGTGAGTACAGCTGGACTCCACGTAAGCAACTCTGACCACGTAAGAAAATCTGATGACTTCTATCGCAACAGCTGATTCAATGTCTTCTGCTTACAGCTGCTCACTCATATTTGCTTCAGCTGTTCGCTCACATCTTCTGTACAAATATTCGCTCACATCTGATATCATCTTCTTTTATCAACGTCTGATGACAGCTTCTGAATGTTCTTCATCACTTCTATTTCAACAGCTGAATCATCTTTGTAACATCTTATTCCAGATTTTTCTTCTGTTCAACTACTCCAACAGCTGAAATACATCTCTTCGTCGTTCCTTCGTTAGATTTCTACTGTTTACATCTGTACACTACGTAGAAATGTTAGAAACACAATAACAGGTTTTGTGTAATTCAAAACTTAGATCTGGATCTGTTATCCAGATCAATCAATCTCTCCCTTTTTGATTTACACAAAACCTCAAATAACATATGCATCTAACAATTCTCTCCCTTTTTGTGGGAATCAAAAAGGAATCGAAAACTGGTTTTCCAACAAATTTTAAACAAAGCTCTCCCTACACTGCCACAACAAACAACGTGACAGCAGGAATTTTACAGATTTTGAAAATCAAAACAGATTTTGGGGACAACCGAATGCACCAATATGCTATGATTTTGAAAAAGCTGAGTTTTGCTACTGTTTAGCTTACAATATGCAGATGGAAGTTAAGAACAAAAGAATAACAGATTTTCTTCCATTTCATTCCAGACATGGCCCCATAACCTCATCTGAAAATCTTGGCATACACACAGATTTGTGAGATCTGTGTAAGCTCGTCAGAAGAAATATTTCCGCATTTTCTTTCGGAAAATACTCTTTAATTCGAAGATCATTACTCTCCCTATCTTTATGCATTCAGCTCAAAAACATTTCAAAACCTTAAAAACATTTGTAGCATAGATACGAATTCCGCATAAACAGAAAGTTGAAAACACATCAGAGCACTTAAATAAACTTTGTTTCAAATAAGAACATGTGCTACTGAATCACCTAAATTATTCAGATTTGAAAAGAAAGTGATAACAGATCTACCAGCTTTTCTTTCATTTCTCCTATTTCGTCCCATAAGCTGAAATCAGCTCAACCGAAATAGAATCTTGGCATCCACACGGAACTTGCGCATTCCATGTCAGCTCGACAAAAGAAGAACAGTAGTTCATAAATCATTCCTCTCCCTATCTTCATAAAATAAGCTTTTCAAAAGCAGTTAAAGAATTTAAAAATAGCACATGCGTTTTAAAATAAGTGCTCGTTCAAGAACAACCTGCTCTGATACCACTTGTTAGGACAGATGGATCAGATCTCTTTTAATTCAATACTAAATAAAACAAAGGTCGTGAGATATGATCCAATAAAATAAAGAGCGAGCGCTACTGTTAAATAATTAAAAATTTTGCGCTGCTATAAAGGAGCTACAATAGCTCATTGTTCTTGAACATAAAACACGAGAGCACCGGAGACAGATCTGGTATGAAATAAAATCATGCGGAATACACCAGAACTGAATCCTAATTTTAAAACTAACGCAAACAGATTTCTGTTACACAGAAATCTGCTACTGTGCAAGTGGTGCATTCTGAAATGTATGCGTGCTAAATTAAATGCGTATGCGGAATGCTGAAATCATAAAGAATACAATACACTGCTATTTGTTTCTGGAAGTTCGGATATAAATATCCTACGTCTCCCCTTCTTCCTTTTCAGGAAGGTTCCACTAGAAGAATTTGATCCGCAGACTCAATCACCGAGCCTCGCTCCAGGTGAACTCCTAGACTTTACACCATCCTTCGGCTGTGTCACTCACTTGTTTTACGCCTATGTGAGAAAGGCTACAAACACAGAGTTTAACGTCTTTGTGCTTGGACGAGATCTGATTTTTGCATTTTGGGTTTGATATTCATTCACTATACAATATCGCTCAACTCTCAAGAATGTGAATGAATCTCTGTGTGTGAGATATACAGTGTAAGAACAACTCTCGAAATAATAAATATCACACACTCGGGAAATGCTCCTAAAGAGCTGATGAAGACTCAGCAGTCGACACTGCAATAAGATCCTCTCTAATCATGGTCGACTGCTTCATTTTCCTGTTTCCTTCCCTCTGTTATTTCTCTGTAATTCGTTCCTTATGGAGTGATCTGCTTGTCTTCTTAAAAATCTTCGTATATATTGCTTCTCTCCAAATATGGCCGTTAGACAGTAGATTCAAATTCCTTCTGCGCTTGTCAAGGTCAATTTGTCTTATTCCCAAATTGGTGCAATCATCCTCTATATATTGTACTATTTTCCAGAATAGTATTAATCTTGTCCCCTTGATTTAAGGCATTTGCACGACTCAATTTCAGCCATTGTATGTTCCAGCAGCTGATCACTTCTTAATGTTCTTCATCTGAGTTGTTCATCAGCTGATGCCACAATTCTCCTTACGATCCAGCTGATAAACCACTGCTCCTTATTTGATCAGCTGCTCCACGTGTAATCGATGTCTGATAACAGCTTTTCTTCATTGCAACAGCTGATGCATCTTCGTTGATGCGCAACAGCTGTTTCATTATCTGTTCGCTCAGCTGTTGTCTCATCTTCAACTAATTCGTTCCAACAGCTGATAGTTTTCTTCATTATCCACTTCGCTCAACAGCTGTTCACTCAGCTGTTGGTTTTATTCGTAACGCTCATCAGCTGTTGGTTCTTCTTTGTATATCTCATCAGCTGTTCGCTTCTTCTTCACTTTGAACAACAGATGATATGTTTTCTCTTCGTTGTACCAACAGCTTCTGTAATAGTTCCAACATCTTCTATTTCACCTTTGATCGGCTGCTCCTCTTGGCATCGACATCTGATTCCATCTTCTGCTTGCATCTTCAGACTTCTACTGTACGCGACGCAACTAACAGCAAGTACAGCTGGACTTACACGTAAGCATATCTGTCCATGCTGGATTCTACGTAATCATCTCTGTCCATGTAAGCATATCTGATAGATCTTCTCGATTCTTTCAATTCAGACTTCTCCAGCTAATCCTTTTTCCCGCACCAGCTGGTTCAGCTACTCCAGCTGATCCATCTGTTGTATCAACTGCTGGTCTTGACTCCTGTTTGCAACAGCTGATTGCTTGCAGCTGATGAATGCTTGCAACAGCTGATTGCATCTTCTGTTTAGCGCTACGGCTGATACATATTTTCTTCACTACTGAAACGGTGAGTACAGCTGGACTCCATGTAAGCAACTCTGACCACGTAAGCAAATCTGATGACTTCTATCGCAACAGCTGATTCAATGTCTTCTGCTTACAGCTGCTCACTCATATTTTCTGTTGGGGATCCGGATCCGCCCCCCGGTCAGGCAGCGGAAGAACAAAAATTTAAAGTACCGGGAGGCGATCAATACGAAGAACAGTTCTACATGTATCAACATACATAGGGTGTTTCTGGCGTGTTACCTCGCTGGCACTTGTGCCTGGCTCCAACCGGTGTTTCAAGAACCCGGCGCTTCTCGGTAGATTGCGGTAGATACGCCAATCCGGTCCACGACCAGATCCGAGACTCCTTC
>KQ992436.1:244581-258160 GCA_001598015.1 Dorcoceras hygrometricum | reverse complement strand
CAGTCATCAAGAATTTGAACCTGAGATTTGGCGTAACGATTAAGGAATTTGATTTCGTCAAGTGCCCGGAGGAATCGTGCGTGTACAGGAAGTTGATAAAAGGACGTTGTGACGTCCCTCCTACTTTACATTCATCATGTTCTACTCATTGAGAATGACGTAGGAATGCTGCAGTCAACAAAAAGTATGGCTCTTAGGAAATTTTGAGATGAAGGACTTAGGTGAAGCATCCTATATTCTAGGAATTAATATCTACAGAGATAGATCAAAAGGGATGCTTGTACTCGCCCAAGTGACCTACATCGACACCATGCTTAAGAAGTTATCTTTGGAGGAGTCCAAGAGAGGACATATACCTGTATGTCATGGTGTTAACTCCATCCAAGTCTATATCTACAAAGACTGATGAGGAGATAGAGATGATGAAACTTGAGTTTTATGCATCGGCAATAGGTAGAATAATGTATGGTATGATATCTACTAGGCCTGGTGTCACCGATGCTATGAGTGTCATGAGCAGATATCAAGCCAGCCCCAGTCAAATGAATTGGAAGGCCGTGAAGGATATTCTTAAGTATTTTAGAATGACTAAGAATATGTTCATAGTCTATGGGGTGGAGAATCAAAACTGGAAGGCTACACTGACTCTAGCTTCCAGAGTGATGTGGATGACTTGAAGTCAACCTGTGGATTTATATTCATGCTCAATGGAGGTGTTGTCTCTTGGAAGAGTTCTAAGCATGACATCACAGCGGATTCAACCACTGAGACTAAATACATTCCAGCATCAGATGATGCTAAGGAGGCTGTTTGGATGAGAAATTAAGTCCAAGAGTTGGGCATAATTCCTGAAGTAGTTGTTCCAGTCCCGGTGTACTGTGACAACATGGGTACCGTTGCCCATGCAATGGAGCCCAGTCTCATCAGTGATCCAAACATATATTGAGAAAGTTCCACATTATTCGGGAAATTGTGGGAAGAGGAGACATTGTTGTTGAACGAGTCGCCTCTGCAAACAAGATCGTTGATCCACTTACGAACCTTTGCCAGTACCATTGTTTGAATAAAATCGCGAAGAAATGGGACTATGTCTGATGACTAGTTGGCTATAGGGAAAGTGGGACATTGTTAGAGTAGGTGCCCAGCCAGCCAACTGTTGGTAGTGGGCCTGTTGACTCTACAGTAAAAATAATCTTTATTCATATAATTTACATTTACCTTCCCTCCCACAGCCCCCCCGCCCCCCCCCCCCCCCCGCCGCCACTCGCCGGAAATCGTTCCGGATAGTTTTTCGAGGAGTATTCGTTCATGCCGATCTCGTCAGCGCTTCTAGTGCAGCCTGACGAAGGAGTCTCGGATCTGGTCATGGACCGGATTGGCGATAATCTACCGCAATCTACCGAGAAGAGCCGGATTATTGTAATACCGGTTGGAGCCAGGCACAAGTGCCAGCAAGGTAACCCACTTAAACGCCCTATGTATGACAATTATGAATTGTTGTTTTCGTATTGATCGTCTCCCGGCACCTGTTTTATTGTTCTTCCGCTGCCTCGCCGGGGGGCGGATCCGGATCCCCAACACCTCATTCGTACTTTCCAAGTGGTTATCATTTGTCGAGTGGATTAAGTCCGAGGTCTTGATTGTACAGATTAGTCCTTACTACTCGAAACGTCATTGAGACTCTACATGATAGGTGCCTCACTTTGACCCGTTTACCGACTCAGTTGGGGTCATCAGGTGGCGGAAATGAGTGAGGTCCCAATGGATGCAAGATTCGATGCTTTCGTTGTCGAGGATTCACCGCTCGCCCTTGTGCGTAGATATCATATGCTATCTGAGGAGAGTGTGACAAATCTCCTGCCACAGTACTAGATGTGACAAATCTATGGCCAGAGTACTAGATGTGCCATCTAGAGGTCTCGATTACATGGTATGTACCATCATTGTTATATCTGGATCCCAGAAAGAAATAATGTGATGAAGAAGTACAGCAAATTGTGCATTTGCAACGAATAGCAAATCAACTGCCAGATGCATTTGTAGACACAAAAGGAGTAACTAAATAGCATATACATGCTATAAATGCTCTTGCGCGAATTGAAATTGCGAAGAAACAAATTGAGAACAAAGATGTTCATGATATTAACACGCCTGAAGCGTGGAAGACCAATCGGTTCCAAGAATAAAAATCCTCGAAAAAGAAAATGCATAGAGAAATACGATAATCATAAAATCGTGAATGATGTTCCGACAGAAACACATGATGATGATAATGTTCTGTTGAAACCAAAAAATTATGAGAATCATGAAATCTCTATCATTATATTAATGCTAGAGAAATATGGAATTGAAATGTTGTGAAAGAAATTGATGATATATTTTCTTACAATGTTGCATTTGACATCATAAACGATAATGAAGATCATGAACCAAAATCTTTTGGTGAATGTAAAAATCAACAAGATAACGGAAAGAGTCCATCCAGGTGGAGTTAGATTCGTTAAATAAACGTAATGATTTGGACCTATAGTCCTTATACTTGAAGGTGTAAAACCTGTTGGATACAAATGGGTTTTCGTTCGAAAACAAAATGAGAAAAACAAAATAGTGAGATATAAAGCTCGGCTTGTTTCACAAGGTTTTTCTCAAAGACCTAGAATCGATACGAAGAAACGTATTCTCCAGTTATAGATGCATTTACGTTTCGGTATTTAATTAGTTTGGCGGTGTCTGAAAATTTTGAAATGCATCTTATGGATGTTGTTACAGCTTACTTATATGGATCGATTGATAGTTACATATATATATGAAAATCCCTGAAGGATTTAAGATGTCTGAAGCACAAAGTTCGAAACCCAAAGAATGTTATTCTGTAAAATTACAAAGATCATTATATGGATTAAAACAATTCGATCGAATGTGGTATAATCGTTTGAGTGAGCACTTGATGAAAAAGGGATATGTAAACAATCCAATATGTCCTTGTGTTTTCATTAAGAAAACAACATGTGGATGCGTAATTATTGATGTACATGTTGATGATTTAAACATCATTGGTATGAATAAGGAAATTAAGATGTTGTGATGTATTTAAAGGAAGAATTTGATACGAAGGGCCTTGGAAAAACCAAGTATGATCTTGGTTTACAAATTTAGCACAAAGAAGGTGGAATATTTGTTCACCTATCAAATTATACAAAAAAGGTCGTTAAATATTTTAATATGGATAAAGCGATTCCTTTAAGTACTACAATGGTTGTTAGATCATTGAACATTGGAAAGGATCCGTTCCGTCCATATGACGAAAATGAAGTTATTCTTGGTCCAAAAGTACCATATCTAAGTGATATTGGTGACCTTATGTATTTTGCAAATCGTACTAGATCTGATATATCTTTTCCAGTAAATTATTGGCAAGATTTAGCTCATGTCCAACAAAGAGGCACTGGAACGAAATTAAACATATATTCTGTTATCTACGAGGAATAACAGATTTGGGACTTTTATATTCAAAGGATACCAATAAAAAGTATTGTTGGTTTTGCTTATGCTGAATACCTATCTGATCCACATAAGGCACGATATCAAAATGGATATGTATTTACTCGTGGAGACACTACAATTTCTTAGCGTTCACAGAAACAAACTCTCGTAGCAACTTCATAAAATCACGCCTAGATTATTGCACTACATGAGGCAAGCCGTGAATGTGTGTGGCTAAAATCCATAACACAACATATAAAGTCATGTGTGGTTTACCATGTGACAAGAAGCTTGTAACACTGTACGAAGATAATGTTGCATGTATTGCTCAAATTAAAAGAAGGATACATCAAAAGCGACAAAACTAAACATATCCCTACTAAATTCTTCGAATTCACCCAAGAACTTGTGAAGAATAACGATATTGATATTCGGTATATTCAATCAAGTGAAAATTCGTCATATCTTTTCACGAAGGCACTTCCTACGACAGTGTCCCGAAAGCATATATATAAGATTGGGATGCGCCACCTACGAAATATGTAAAGAATCAGTTGTATCAACATGAGGGGGAGTTTACGTGACTGCACTCTTTTTTTCTTACTATGATATCCCACTAGGTTTTTCCTAATATGGTTTATAACGAGGCAATATCAAAACACGTAATAAAGACATCCAAAAAGGGAGCATTATGAAATAATTAAATAAATTAGATGGTTCGTATTAGTTGTTAGTTGTTGGATGTCTAAATATTAAATGAAGTGATTAGAACTTTTTATTATTTTAATCATTACATATGTATATACGTTGGCATGTAATCTTCATCGTAAAATACGCACAAAAATATACAAATTCTCTGCTACTTTAATTCTTTCTAAATTAAGGAAATTATAAAGAAATACTAATTTCTTATTAAATTAAAAACTAAAAATTTATTAAAAAAGATATTCAAATATATTATCAAAATAATTATTTACTTTATTTGGATAAATTCTCGATTATTCCATATTAAATTGAACTTTTTTATATCCACGACATCGGTTGGCTTCCTCTCTTTCCAAGTTTGGTAAACTGTTTTTGACGGTAGCAACGTTTTCCTCTCGCAGCTCTCCATGATAAAATCACTTTTCCAGATTTTCTGTGGCTCCATTCACCAATTCTTTACGTACAAAAATGGATGCTTTGTGCTTGAATGCTGGGATTCATGGAATGGCAAAGCCTGGGCAGCTGGTGGCAGATGTCCGTGGGGCCGCCATCGGACGTTCTGCACCGGTGGAGAAGCCTTCGGTGTCCGGGCCACCGCCGACGAGGAGCATGACTTGGGGGTTCACCTTCAGGAATTCGCTCAGTTCTTGGTGGCCTGAGGCTGGAGGTAAGAGCTGGCTGAACGAGCAGGCGATCACGGTGGAAGACGCCGTTGTGGTGGAGGATTCGGCGGAAAATGAACATGAAGGGCGGGGTGGGAATTTGGTTTTCAACATTCTGAACTTGAAGTCTCTGTTGAAACATGAGTTCAAAGGTGTCGATCATTTGGTTGATGAAATGGAGGAGAGGCCAGAGGATTGCCGTGAGAAGGATGGAGATTTGCGCCGTGAAGAGGGAGAGGGGTGTAATGTTAATTCTATTGA
The DNA here is from genome assembly GCA_001598015.1 of Dorcoceras hygrometricum. Classification (NCBI taxonomy): domain Eukaryota; kingdom Viridiplantae; phylum Streptophyta; class Magnoliopsida; order Lamiales; family Gesneriaceae; genus Dorcoceras; species Dorcoceras hygrometricum. Next base: position 253,049 of record KQ992436.1, on the reverse strand, counting down.
TGATATTGATTGTGCTAAATTCGACAGAGAATCGTTCTACGAGTTGCTTCGCAAGGTACCTTTGAGAAAGGCTAGATTCTACGCTCGGATGTCTTATTTGGGAAATTTAGCTTATTCCATATCCCAAATCAAGGTATGGTTTCTTGGATAGTTTTATGTATATTTGTTCTCAGAAATGGAAATTTAGCTAGTTTCATTGTTTCTTGGTGAAATGGTGTTTACAGCCTGGTGATCTCATGAGATCCCATGGACTGCGTTTTGTGACTTCATCACTGGAAAAGAAAGAAGAGGCATTGAGATTGGAAGAAGAAAGCAACCCGCAAAAAGAAGAGAGAACGTCTCAGGATGAGGAAGGCAATGAAACAGGGCATGCTAATCGAATAATTGCTTCCTCTGCTCACCTAATTGCTGCTTCCGCAGCTTCCTATCTGCATTGTCATACAAAGTCCATGCTTCAATTTAAATGCTTAAACTCGAATCCAACTCAAACTTGTACTGATGGAGAAGTTGGAAATGTTGAAGATATGGCTTCGTTGATGGCGACAACTGATTCGGTGACTGCGATTGTTGCTGCTAAGGAGGAGGTAAAGCAAGCGGTGGCGAATGATCTGAACTCAACTAGCACATCACCATGTGAATGGTTTGTTTGTGACGATGATCAAAAGGCGACAAGGTTCTTGGTTATACAGGTAGGACACCGTTGAAGAATGTGCTCAGTGGACATAAAACTCATGTACCGGAACTTTAAAATGCTGATTTGGATTTCCTTACAGGGATCTGAGTCGCTGGCTTCATGGAAGGCCAATCTCCTTTTTGAGCCTGTTCAGTTTGAGGTATTTATTTTTATGCAATTCTGAGATGTTTTTCCCAAATTCTTTATGCTGGTGGCACAATCATGCAAAGCTTCATGATTATTGATTTTATACTTCTTTCTTTAGGGGTTAGATGTGCTTGTTCACCGAGGTATATATGAGGCTGCAAAAGGAATTTATGAGCAGATGCTGCCAGAAATTCGGTCACACATAGAATCTCGCAGGGACTGTGCCACATTTCACTTACAGGGCACTCTCTTGGTGGAAGTTTAGCATTGCTCATAAATCTGATGCTGCTGATAAGGGGTGTTGCTCCCTGTTCTTCATTGCTTCCTGTTATAACTTTTGGTGCACCATCGATTATGTGCGGAGGCGATCATCTACTACGTGACCTCGGATTGCCTAGAAATCATGTCCAATCTATATCAATGCACAGAGACATTGTTCCACGTGCTTTTTCTTGTAACTATCCTAGTCGTGTGGTGCAATTTCTCAAGGAAGTCAATAGGAACTTCCGCAATCATCCTTGTCTTAGCGAACAGGTATAAGATATGTTGAAGTTCCAATAAGGTCACACGATTCAGTTAACATAAGTGAAAAGTTTATGGTTGTGTTGTGATGAACCGAAGCTGTTATATGCTCCAATGGGAGAGTTTCTGATCCTTCAGCCAGACGATACATTTTGTCTGAACCATGAACTTCTTCCTTCAGGCAGTGGCCTATATCTTGTTGGGATCCGGATCACGCCTCCCGGCGAGGCAGCGGAAGAACAAAAAAAACATGTGCCGGGAGACGATCAATACGATATAAAACAAAACACGAAACTATGACATTCATAGGGTGTTTTAAAGGAATACCTTGCTGGCAACTCGTGCCTGGCTCCGACCGGTTTCGTAAAGAAAACGGCACTTCACGGTAGGCGGCGGTAGATATCGTCAATCAGGTCCACGACCAGAGACGGGATTCCTTCGTCAGCCTGCACTAGAAGGCCTGACGAGATCTGCGCGGACGGATTCTCCTCGTCAAGATTGGCCGTTGGTAAATTCGAGAGTCGCATAGATCCGATAGCTATGCATACATCTTGGAGATCGAATAGTGACATCGCGAGTGTAACTAGGTAAACACATTTACCTAAAACACTTCTAGTACTCTGGCCAGAGATTTATACACTATTATCCCCTCAGATAGCATAGGATATCCACGCATGTCTGCGAGCGGTGAATCCTCGACAACGATGCATCGACTCCTACATGCATCGGGGTCTCACCCAATCCCGACGCCTTATGACCCCAAGTGAGTCGGCAAACGGGTCAAAGTGAGACGCCTATCATGTAGAGTCTCAATGACGTTTCGAGTAGTGAGAACTAATCAGTACAACCAAGACCTTGGACTTATCCACTCGACAAATGGTAACCACTTGGAAAGTCCGAAGGAGGGTAGTTCGATAGATCACCAGGTCACTATCTATCTGCATGCTCAGAACATCACAATGTTCCCTACCAATGAAACATGGTACTTCGCATCGCAGATACTAGTATCGAACTCGGGCGGCCTTATCCTCATTTTGACGGCCCAATCGACTAGGAACATGTTCAGAATACACAGTGACTATTAGATGTGTTTCATGATAGCCGTCATACCCACTATCACATCTAACATACACTTGAGTGTATTCTAGGTTTTTACTCAACACAATTGTTAATCATCATACACACAATGAAAGTAAAGAATGCCATATAAAGAAATGCGAATATCATATATAAAGATTGTCATATACAAGAGTCTATAAACCCATACGTCACAAGTTGGCTAGTTGGGCATCTACTCTAACAATCTCCCACTTGCCCTAAAGCCAACTACTCATCAGACGCAGTCCCATTGTTTCGCGATGTTTTTTCAAACAACGGTCCAGGCAAGGGCTTCGTATGTGGATCAGCAACGTTGTCCGTAGAGGCGACTCTCTGAACTGCTATGTCACCTCTAGCCACAATATCCCGGATTATGTGGTATTTCCTCAGTATGTGTTTGGATCTTTGGTGAGACCTAGGCTCCTTTGCTTGCGCAACGGCAGCCGTGTTTTCGCAGTACACCGGGACTGGACCAACTCCATTAGGAATGACGCCCAACTCTTGGACGAAATTCCTTATCCAAACGGCCTCCTTAGCAGCAGCTGATGCTGCAATGTACTCAGCCTCAGTGGTTGAATCCGCGATGGTGTCTTTCTTGGAACTCTTCCAAGAGACAGCACCACCATTGAGCATGAATACAAATCCAGAGGTTGATTTCGAATCATCCACGTCACACTGGAAGCTAGAATCAGTGTAGCCTTCCAGTTTCAGTTCACCACCCCCATAGACCATGAACATATTCTTAGTCCTTCGTAAGTACTTAAGAATATCCTTCACGGCCTTCCAATGCAATTGGCCTGGGTTGGCCTGGTAGCGGCTCATGACACTCAGAGCATATGCGACATCCGGTCTAGTGGAGATCATGCCATACATAATACTACCTATTGCCGAGGCATATGGTACACGTGCCATACTCTCTATCTCCTCATACCTTGCTGGCAACTCGTGCCTGGCTCCGACCGGTTTCGTAAAGAAAACGGCACTTCACGGTAGGCGGCGGTAGATATCGTCAATCAGGTCCACGACCAGAGACGGGATTCCTTCGTCAGCCTGCACTAGAAGGCCTGACGAGATCTGCGCGGACGGATTCTCCTCGTCAAGATTGGCCGAAAACAATTTTCCGGCGAACGGCGGCGGCGGCGGCGGCGTGAGGCTTTGAGGAGAGGGGCGGCGGCTATTGCACTTAGGTTTAGGGTTTAATTAGCTTAAGTGTTGTGTTATGAGAGTCAAGTCTATTTTAAATAGACTTGGTCATAGTCTTGGACCGGCCCAACGGGCCCGGGTCCAAAGCATGAACATTACGTTCATCCCTATCACCGTGACTTCATCGTAACTCCGATCGCCGATCAGATCGGACCGATCGATTCAGTTTCCAAAACTGAACACAATGATCTGAAAAACCATTTTTCAGAACCCCAGTGCAAAATGACCGTTTTGCCCCTCAACATCGGCAAATCACGATTTGACCTCTGTTGACTTTTAAGGAAGTCGCACTCCCAAAATCCTCTTCGTATGCTCAACACATTGAGCTGAGTATCCGTGCGAGAATCTTGAATCCAGTACTTGTGTGACCCTCAATGGTTCAGGGATACAGCTAGTCGTGGGCCCACAACAATTGTGGCTCCGGAATCATAATTCCGGACTTGCCCATCGGATCATGGTAAGAGCGTCTAGCAACATCGCCCCATGATCCCCTAGGTATCACTGATAGTGCCTGCAAGAACCAGTCGGTCGTGGTTAGCGTACAGTACGGTCCTTTCAATCCATATATCCCGATCAGATCAACGACTATTGGTAAATCGAGAGTCGCTATAGATCCGATAGCTATGCATACATCTTGGAGATCGAATAGTTTAAGTATGGTATCGATGTAGGTAGCTTGGGTGAGTCCGAGCATCCGTTTAGATCTACCCCGATAGATCTGTATTCCAAGAATATAGGATGCTTCACTCATGTCCTTCATCGAAAATCTACTAGACAACCATACTTTAGTTGACTGCAGCATTCCTACATCATTCCCAATGAGTAGAATGTCATCAACATAAAGCACGAGGAACGTCACAGCGCTTTTAACTACCTTCTTGTAAACACTGCTCCTCGGGATTCTTGATGAAACCAAATTCCTTAATTGTTTCATCGAATCTCAGGTTCCAACTCCACGATGCTTGTTTGAGACCGAAGATCGATCTCTGAAGCTTGCATACCTTATGTTCGCTTCCAACAGATGTGAAACCCTCAGGCTGCGTCATATAGATCTCTTCCTTAATGTTTCCATTAAGGAACGTAGTTTTCACATCCATTTGCCATATCTCATAGTCGTACCATGCAGCTATGGCTAACAAGATTCTAATCGACTTGAACATTGCGACTGGCGAGAAGGTTTCATCATAGTCAACACCTTGCCTTTGAGTGTAACCTTTCGCGACCAGTCGTGCCTTGTAGGTCATTACCTTACCATCAGGCCCAAGTTTCCTCTTGTATACCCATTTTCATCCAATAGGAACAATTCCTTCGGGAGGGTTAACAAGAGTACAGACTTGGTTAGCATGCATTGAGTAAAACTCAGACTGCATTGCTTCAAGCCACAAATTAGAATCAGCATCAGAAATTGCCTCCTTGAAAGTTCTGGGATCAGATCCAATAACTTGATCACCTTGATCATCTTCAAGGAGAAAACCATATCTCTCAGGAGCTCTAGGAATCCTTTCGGATCTCCTAGGTGCGATTATTTCTGGTACTGGCTCTGTAGGTGCAGGAGACTCACCTGGTACTTCGATTGGATCTCGAACCTCTTCGAGTTCTACTATTTTGCCTTTTCTATCAAGTAGAAATTCCATTTCCATAAAGGTGGCATTCCTAGAAACAAACACTTTTGTTTCGCTCGGATAGTAGAAGTAGTATCCAATGGAATTCTTCGGATACCCAATGAAGTAGCATAAGATGGATCTCGTATCCAGCTTATCTCCCACTGTCTGCTTCACGTAAGCAGGACATCCCCAAATCCTCATAAATGAGTACTTGGGCGGTTTGCCCATCCATATCTCATACGGAGTCTTATCCACTGCCTTGGTGTGGACATTGTTCAACAACATGACCGCCGTTTCGAGCGCATAGCCCCAAAACAAGGTAAGAAGTTCAGTGAAGCTCATCATAGATCGAACCATGTCTCGGTAAAGGTGATGAAGTATGTGTGACCATATTTAGTACCAATACTAAATCACACATCAGTATGGATCAAATCCAATAGGCCTTGAGCACGCTCACCCTTGCCCTTGAAGGGTTGCTTAGTCATCTTTGCCTTAAGACAAGATTCACAAGTCGGTAGGGAGTTAATGTCTGACAGATCAAACATGTCACTCCTAACTAACTTGTTCATCCTACTTAGAGAAATATGACCTACGTGCCAAAGTTGTGCTGGGTTCAAGTTATCGTGTTTCCTTTTAATCGTTGTTGTATGTGCTTCGACATCGCGAGTTGGAACGTCTTTTAATTTTAAGGTGTATAAATCGTTTTCGCGTTCCCCAATTCCAATTAAACATTCATTCTTGTAAATATTGCAAATTGAATTAGCAAACATATAAGAATATCCATCACTATCAAGCATAGAAACAGAAATAATGTTCTTTATTAATTCGGGAACAAATAAAATGTTTCTCAACAACAACTTAAAATTAGAAGATAGAAATAAGTAAACATCTCCTATAGTTATAGCAGCAACCCTTGCTCCATTGCCAAGCCTCAAGTGGGTCTCACCCTCTCTCAGACGTCGGCTTCTTGTCATCACCTGCAAATCATTGCAGATATGAGATCCACATCCGGTATCAAGTACCCAAGAATTCGAATTAAGAGACATATTTATTTCAATATAGAACATACCTTTTGCAGTTCGCAACTGCTCGAGGTACTCATTGCAGTTCCTCCTCCAATGCTCAGCCTTGTGGCAGTGGTGGCAAACATCCTCGCTCTTGTTTGGTTTAGAAGCCCTTGCCTTTGGCTTCTTGGCAGACTTTTCCTCCTTCGCAGGAGCAGAACGCTTCTTGCTCTTGCGTCTGGGCCCCTTCTTCGCAGAGGAAGAAGAACCCAGAAGGAGGACGGGTTTGTCCTTCTTTATAGTCCCCTCAAACACTACAAGCATGTTAACCACCTCTTCAAGGGTGGCTTCCAGCTTGTTCATGTTGAAGTTGACCACAAAGGGGTCAAATGCAGCAGGCAGTGAGAGGAGAAGTAAATCCACAGACAGCTCGTGTGGAAGTGCGATATCAAGGCCCGACAGCTTTTCAACGAGTCCAATCATACGAACCCCATGCTCGCGGACCTAAGTCCCAAAGCATTAGGCTTGTCATCAGCTCCTTGACAGCCGTGAACCTCTCATGTCGAGAGTTCTCCCCGTACAGTTCCTTGAGATGAAAGAGTATGGCAGAGGCATACTTTGTCTTCTCAAAGCGCCGTTGCATTTCGTTGGACATCGATGCTATCACATAGCATCGAGCTTTAACCTCGTCGTCCCACCATTGTTTAAGCGTTACCAGCTCCTCAAGGCTGATATCGGCATGGGCAAACTTCGGAGGACTCTTCTCTATCGCATAGAGAAGTTTCTCCGAAGCCAATACAAGATTGAGGTTGCGGAGCCAGTTTTGGTAGTTCAGACCGGTGAACCTGTTGCTATCCAGTATAGCAGCGAGCGGGTTTTTCATCGAAACCATTTTATATGCAGTAATACTGAGAGGAAAACGGACATACGTCACTAACTATATATAAAATAATCGCTAAGACATAAAACATGGTCGTTAAGTTTTATGAATTACCCTCCCACTATTTTAACGATTTCACCACCCTCTAATGAAATCTAGAAAACAGGTTTCTTTAGTGGGAACACGGAGCCCAATCAAGCGATCATGGACCCGAATAATATCAGCCATCCATGACCCCCAAAAGGTAGTTTCCGATTGCAACCGGTGCAACTTCCATGTATTCACCTCACGTCCAGTAAGGGCCCAATAATATGACGCTGTCTACTATCACGTGTCAAGATGACCCATCAATGTCGAGTCGTGAAGGACGGTCCCCTTAACGTCCCCAATAATATGAGCCAACGTTAAAGGGAGTTCCCACCGACTCACAACAGTTGTCAATGGCGTGGACAGCTTTCCGGCATACATGACCCCCTCAATAATATGAGCCGGGCCATGTATACGGGTAGCATCGACGTACACCCATTGCTGATGGAAGGTAGGGTTAATTTAAACAAATTTAAATACCCTTTTGTTTATCGAATAAACATTTATCTTGATATAAGTTTTAAATCAGATTTAAAACGAGGGATTTTATTTTGAAAAACTTTGGTCTCATGCATTTATTTTAAATCAAATTTAAAACATGCAAAATACGGATTCAACTAAACTATATATCAACATATATAAATATTGGGATGATCGATCGCGAGAGCTATGCGGTCCGTGGTTGCCAGCCACGGACCTGGGTCCAATCCTAGAGGTAATGCAATATGCAATGCAATCCTATTACAAAGCTTTCCGGTTTTACAGATCTTCGGTCTTCAATATCTTGATCGTCATCTCCACCATCTTCGGATGTCCTCCCACTAAATCTAGTAATTTACATTTAAATTAACTATGACAAATAAGGGATACATTTATCAAGGGGGGGGAACGGGCCACAAACAGGCCCACTTTAAATGATAATCAAATATATTAAAAAACCGAAATCAAATAAAACCTATTGCATACACCTAACACATTGGGCACGACTCTCGATCACCCCAATCATGCAATTAATCTAATTAACATGCATAATTAAATAATCTAATTATTTATTGTAAAATCATATTCTAATTACGAAATCGTATTTTATAATAAAATCGTATTTTGCCGATAAAACAAAATCATATTTTATTACAAAATCACATTTCATAATTAAAATCACATTTTACTAATTTTAATTGTATCAAATTAGGATTAAAGCAATTTTAGACCCAAAAACTTAAAATTTCAAAATCGATCAAAAACGGGCC
>KQ992436.1:205048-220080 GCA_001598015.1 Dorcoceras hygrometricum | reverse complement strand
AGTTGGCTTTAGGGCAAGTGGGAGATGCAGGCGTCGGGATTGGGTGAGACCCCGATGCATGTAGGAGTCGATGCATCGTTGTCGAGGATTCACCGCTCGCAGACATGCGTGGATATCCTATGCTATCTGAGGGGATAATAGTTATAAATCTCTAGCCAGAGTACTAGAAGTGTTTTAGGTAAATGTGTTTACCTAGTTACACTCGCGATGTCACTATTCGATCTCCAAGATGTATGCATAGCTATCGGATCTATAGCGACTCTCGATTTACCAATGGTCGTTGATCTGATCGGGATATATGGATTGAAAGGACCGTACTGTACGCTAACCACGACCAACTGGTTCTTGCAGGCACTATCAGTGATACCTAGGGGATCATGGGGCGATGTTGCTAGGCGCTCTTACCATGATCCGATGGGCAAGTCCGGAATTGTGAATCCGGAGCCACAATGGTTGTGGGCCCATGGCTAGCTGTATCCCTGAACCATTGAGGGTCACACAAGTACTGGATTCGAGATTCCCGCACGGATACTCAGCTCAATGTGTTGAGCATACGAAGAGGATTTTTGGGAGTGCGACTTCCTAAAAGTCAACAGGGGTCAAACCGGGGTTTCCCGCTGTTGAGGGGAAAAACGGTCTTTTTGCTCTGGGGTTCTGAAAAGTGGTTTTTCAGATTATAGTATTCAGTTTTGGAAACTGAATCGATCGGTTCGATCTGATCGGCGATCGGAGTTACGATGAAGTCTCGGTGGTGGAGATGAACTGAATGTTCATCCGTTGGACCCGGGCCCGTTGGGCCGGTCCAAGTCCAACACTAAAGTCTATTTAATTAGACTAGACCTCATTAACTAAACACTAGACTCTCATTAACCCTAAACCTAGAGATTAGCGCCGCCCCTCCTCTCCTCATTAAACCCGCCGCCGCCGCCGCCCAAGCGCGCCGCCGCCGCCGCCTCTTCTTCGCCGGAAAATTGTTTCCGGCCAATTCGACGAGGAGAATCCGTCCACGCAGATCTCGTCATGCCTTCTAGTGCAGGGTGACGAAGGAGTCTCGTATCCGGTCGTGGACCGGATTGGCGTTATCTATCACAGTATACCGTGAAGTGCCGCTTTCTTTACGAAACCGGTCGGAGCCAGGCACAAGTGCCAGCAAGTTAGTGTTTTGAACACCCTATGAATGACATTAATTGTTAATTGTTTTATCGTATTGATCGTCTCCCGGCATCTATTTTCTGTTCTTCCGCTGCCTAGCCGGGGGGCGTGATCCGGATCCCAACAAGATAGGCCCAGGTGAGCTATCTATATGTTAAGGGAGGGTGCGATGATTTGGTGAGAAGGAGCCAAATTGTCTGTGGATCCGCTGAACCTAACTTGGGCAGATTTCAAGCAAGTATTCTTTGAACAATACTTCCCAACCGGTAAAAGGTCTGAATTGAAGAGGGATTTCTTGACCCTTAAACAAGGAAGTTCAACTGTGCAAGTATATGCACGTGTGTTTGAAAGAGGGTGCTATTTTGTGCCATTGATAGGAAGTGACCCAGAAGAGAAATTGAGTCACTTCGTGGAAGGATTGAAGCCTATGTTCAAAATTAATGTTAGGCTATCTTTGCCAAGGACCTACAGAGAAGCAGTGGATAGAGCCCTGCAAATTGAAAGGGATTGGAAGGATCTTGACGAGGAAAGGCAGCAGAAGAGACAAGCGTTTCATCAGAAGGATCAGAGGCCATTCAAGAAACAGAACAAGAGCCAGCAAAGGCCTCAGGAGCAAAAATCTCTTGATTCAACCTATTAGTTCTGTTCCCGCTGGTAATAATAGGCCAGTGTGTCCTAAGTGCCAGAAATCTCATCCTGGACAGTGCAGACTTGGACAAAATGTCTGCTATAAATGTGGGAAGCCAGGACATATTATGAAGAATTGTCCAAAATCCAAGCAGCTCGTAACTAGTAGAGCCTACGTAATGACCGCTGAACAAGCCAATCCATACTCGACAGTAGTTACAGGTGAAATTTCGATACCTGGATTTCCTTCTCTGGCTTAAATAGATTCAGGAGCTACACATTCATTCATTGCGACTGAATTTGTTAAGAAACTGCCTATCCAGCCGGAGCAAGTATTGGTAGGTTACTGTGTATCAGTACCTTCAGGAGAACAGCTGGTGTCTCATGAGCTGATTAGGAGTTTAGAGCTTAAACTTCAAGGACACAAGATTACGGCATATTTGATTGTATTTCCAATTCCAGAATTTGATATGATTTTGGGAATAGATTGGCTAACTAAGTATGGGGTATTAATTGATTTCAAACTACGAACGGTAGTTGTTAACCCACCAGTGGGAAAGTCATTCCAGTTTTTAGCCAAGCATGTTGATAGAGTTCCCCGAGTTGTGTCATCCTTATCAACGGATGGTAGATCTCAGCTATTAGCCGTAGAGATAGTAAACGAGTTCCCTGAAGTTTTTCCAGAAGACATCCAGGGACTACCACCAGACATAGAGCTGGAATTTTCAATTGATTTGGTCCCAGGAGCTGCTCCAGTACCTAGACCACCATATCGATTAGCTCCAACGGAAATGAAGGAACTAAAAGAACAGATACAAGATCTGTTAAAGAAAGGGTTTATTAGACCAAGTACTTCCCCTTGGGGAGCCCCTGTTTTATTTGTTAAGAAAAATGATGGAAGTATGAGGTTATGTATAGACTACCGGGAGTTGAACAAATTAACAATTAAAAATAAGTATCCCTTGCCTAGGATAGAAGATTTGTTCGACCAGTTGAAAGGGTTGGTGGTGTTTTCTAAGATCGACTTGAGGTCTGGATACCATCAACTGAAAATTAAGGCATCTGATGTTTACAAAACAACCTTTAGAACTAGATATGGCCATTATGAATTCCTAGTTATGTCCTTTGGACTTACGAATGCTCCATCGGTTTTTATGGATTTAATGAATAGAGTCATTCAACCCTTTTTGGACCAGTTTGTAGTAGTTTTCATTGATGATATCTTAGTGTATTCTAATACCAGACGGGAGCATGCTCAACATTTAAGAATTGTTCTCCAGATTTTGAAAGATAAGAAACTGTTTGCTAAATTTAGTAAATGTGAGTTCTGGATGGAGAAGGTGTCATTCTTCGGCCATATTATTTCTAAGGATGGAATAGAAGTAGACCCAGTTAAAGTAAAAGCTGTTAGAGACTGGCCAGTACCAAAGAATGTTGCGGAGATAAGGAGTTTCTTGGGTTTAGCTGGATATTATAGGCGATTTATCCAAGGATTCTCTAATATAGCTGTTCCATTGACTACGTTAACAAGGAAACAGGTGAAGTATAACTGGACAGTTGAATGTAAAAACAGCTTTGACAAGCTAAAGCAAGCATTGATAGAAGCACCTGTGTTAACGATGCCAACTGATGAAAGAAAATTCGTAATTTACACCGACGCATCAAAGTTGGGACTACGAGCTGTGTTGATGCAGGAGCATAAAGTCATTTCATATGCATCTAGACAGCTGAAGGATCACGAGAAGAATTACTCGACCCATGATTTAGAACTAGCAGCTTTGGTCTTTGCCCTTAAGATATGGAGGCATTATCTCTATGGGGAGAAGTGTGAAATATTCACAGATCACAAGAGTTTGAAATACTTCTTTACCCAGAAAGAATTGAATATGAGGCAGAGGCGGTGGTTGGAGCTGGTTAAGGATTATGATTGTACTAGCAGTTATCACCCAGGGAAAGCAAACGTGGTAGCTGACGCATTGAGTAGAAAATCGGTGGGATTGTCGCAGCTGGTTATTCAAAAGCCATTGGCAACTGAAATTGAAAGGTTTGGACTTGAAATAGTGTCCAGCAGTAGTAATGATGTGATCTTAGCAAACCTCTCAGTAAGATCAAATTTGTTAAATCAAATTCGAGAAGGTCAGCTGCAAGATGAACAGTTGCAGAAATGGGTTAACAAGATAAAGAAAGAGGCAACAGCCTCTATTTTTCAGACGAAGGAATTGTTAAATATTTGGGGAGAATTTGGGTACCCGAAGTAAAAGATATAAGAGCTGAACTTTTGAAGGAAGCGCATACATCTCCATATTCAGTACATCCAGGAAGTACGAAAATGTACAAGGACCTCCAGCAGTTGTATTGGTGGCCAGGAATGAAGAGAGATGTTGCCAAGTTTTTAGCTGAATGCTTGACATGTCAGCTGGTGAAAGCCGAACACCAGCGACCAGCTGGATTATTGAAGCCATTGCCCATTCCAGAATGGAAGTGGGAGAGTATAGCGATGGATTTTGTAACTGGATTACCAAGAACAGTTCAAGGATATAACTCCATCTGGGTTATAATTGATAGACTCACTAAGTCTGCTCACTTCTTACCAGTTAAAACAACCTACGAGGTGAGTAGGTATGCAGATTTGTATGTTAAGGAAATAGTGAGGCTACATGGTGTTCCAGTTTCCATTGTATCAGATAGAGATCCTAAGTTTACATCAGCATTTTGGAAAAGTCTGCATAAAGCTATGGGTACAAAGCTGACATTCAGTACTGCGTTTCACCCTAAGACTGATGGACAATCAGAAAGGGTGATTCAAATTTTAGAAGATTTGCTCAGGGCATGTATTGTGGATTTTTCAGAAGGTTGGGATGTGAAATTACCACTGGTAGAGTTTGCCTATAATAACAGTTTCCAAACTTCGATTCAAATGGCTCCATATGAAGCTCTGTATGGCCGAAAGTGTAGAACACCACTTCATTGGGATGAAGTTGGTGAAAGAGCTGGCTTAGGACCAGACGTTGTGGAGCAAACAGCAGCAGCTGTTAGGAAAATAAAGGAAAGAATGAAAGCTGCTCAAAGTCGACAGAAAATTTATGCACACAAGCGAAGAAGGGAGCTGAATTTTGAGATAGGTGATCATGTATTTCTAAAGATAGCTCCAATGAAAGGAGTTATGCGTTTTGGGAAGAAAGGAAAACTGAGTCCAAGGTATATTGGACCATATGAGATTTTGGAGAAGATAAGAACATTAGCCTATCGTTTAGCACTGCCTCCCCAGCTGGCAGATGTACACAATGTTTTTCACGTATCAGCTTTGAGGAAATATGTTCCTAACCCCTCACATGTGATAAGTCATGAACCAATCCAGATATCACTGGATTTAAGTTATGAAGAAAAACCAGAAAGAATTCTCCTCCGAGAAATTAGAAGGCTAAGAAACCGTAGTATTCCTATGGTTAAGATACAATGGTCTAACCAGTCGGAGCGAGAAGCAACGTGGGAAACGGAAGCTGATATGCTAAGTCTTTACCCTTACCTATTTGGTACGTAAATTTCGAGGACGAAATTTTAATAAGGAGGGTAGATTTGTAACGCCCCAAAAACCATAGGACCACATTATGCATCTTAATTCATTTTATAGATTTAACTTCGCATATGAAATGATATGTATTACTGATTTAAATTGATATCAGAAAATAAGATGTGGCACAGCTGGTTCCAGCCGATGACTCCGAGGGTGATGCACGAGCAAGTTTTAAATGATTGAAAATATTTTTAAGGACGACAAATGATTTCTTTTGGAAAAGGTTTGGTGTTTTTCAAATTAAAATAAGAGGAAGGGAATTTTACCAAAATTTCTAAGTGTGTCATGCTTGATTTCACAAGTAGCTTGCCACTAATCCCTTCCATATTTAAACATGTTTTCAAAGCAAGATCTTTATCATTTGCAAAGAAAATCTTTAGTGTTCTTCAAAAATAATCTCCAGAAGTTCGTGTATTGCTCTAGGAGAAGATTTCTGCAGGGATCGGTTGCTGTTACAAAGCTGTGTTTAAGGCAAGTAAAAGTTGATTCTTGACTCACCATTTAAAGCTTATGTTGATGTTCTTGAGTCTCCTTGCCTATATGTTATGATATGTTTAAAGTTCATGTTTAAAATAATTTTATACATATTCAAGGAAAGAACACAATCGAAAATGATGTTTTGATGTTTATGATGCTTCCAAAATGTTTCCCAGAGATTTTATGATGTTTTTAAGTACTGAGGATTCGAGTTTATTCCCAGAATGTTTATGAATGTTCTTCAATTTAGTAGTTGTAATACCAGAATTTGATAACTATGTATTCGGAAGATGCTAGTTGAATCAGTATAAAGTATGGTTTGATAGGCAACGGCTGATAGTATAGTTGTTGTTTTGATATTCCAAATACCAAGTTAAAATTCAGTAGATGCACTATTCACCAGCAGATGCATTCTTATTGTAAAATCCAGCAGTCACATTGCTTTCGTAAAATTCAGTAGATGCACTGTTCACCAGCAGATGCATTTTGTTGTAATAATTCAGCAGTTGCTCTATTCGTTTCTAAGTACTATTCCTTACAGCTGGTATTAGTCTAGCGACTGGTACTATTCATTGCGTCTTGATTTCTATTCCTTACTGCTGGTTTTATTTCTTGCGACTGGTTTTATTATCGCGGCAAATTTCTTTGAACGACATCGTTTTGCTTAGTATGAAACATTCCAAAATTTGTGTCTGGTTTCTACTATTCCTTGCGACTGGTTGTTAACATTTTTCCTGCGGCTGGTCGATATGCTAACGACGTCGTTTCATTTAAAACAAACTTTGAAGCTGGTTTCTTTTAGTAAAATACTTGAGACTAGTTCTTGTCTTGCGACTGGTTCCTATTCGTTGCAACTGGTACTGTTCACTACGTCTGATTTTCATCTTGCGACTGGTTTCTCTTGAGACTGGTTTCATTACATATTATGAATCCAAAGTTCGAATTCGATACTCAGTGAAATTTCAAAGTGGAAGAAAGAGTTTTAAATGATGGAACCCGAGGATTTTAAGAAAATTTTAAGAAAGGATGTTAAAGGAACAAAAGTTTATTTTAAGATTTATGGCAAAGATAACAGACGGTCATAAAGAGAAGGGTGAGCAGTCGTCTATATGTCGGTTGCCCCAATGTAAAGAAGCCAATGTCTAAGGCTGATATCAGTAGTCACTTGATCAGGTGCAAAACGGACCTAAGGAGAACTTCTGAGTCATAAATCTAATGAAAACATTGATGTTGAGATTTAGGTTATATTCCCCTGTCTCCAAGCTTACGAATGTTTAAGAAATGTTTACGCATTGATGTTCCTTTAACTTATGCATGATCAGTTGTCCACCTGGTATTTGAACTTGTTATTATTCAGGTATTACTTTCTGAGCCCCTAGGCTCATTAGCTTTTAAAATGGTGCATGTGCGACAGCTGAGGAGCGAACAGGTGGTGAAACGTGAATCAGCTGCTGGGTGATGTGTGTTTGTCAATGGCCAACGTATTCCGTGTCGGAGTAGTCGTTGTTTTGTATCTTAGAAGTACTGTATTGAAATCAATTACAACAGCTGTTTATTCATGTAGAAATTAAGGTGTTGTAATCGCAATTGCAAAGTTATATATTAGACTCTGTTTTCCGCAAACAAGTTTCAGTAGTTGGCGCGCAAATATATGTTTGTTACTTTTGTCTTCGAGTTTCTATTTCTTTTAATGTTATAAGAGATAAAGCTTATAACAAATTATCTTTTAGCCCTTCTTTTATTTTGAAAATTTTAAATTACCCCAAATCTCGTGGCCCTGTTGGGTTCGGGTGTCACATAGCATGTCGATCTTGAGCAGCTTTCATCCTACTCCGAATCAACTCAACCCGATCTTTCATGTGCTGCACAAACTCAGGAGTAGACAACTGCTTCTCACCAATCTCTTCCCAGCAGTTTGGCGATCTACACTTACGACCATACAGCGCTTCGAAAGGGTCCATTCCAATAGTCATTTGGTAGCTGTTGTTATAAGAAAACTCAACTAACGACAAGGAATCCTGCCAGCCACCACTGAAATCCAAAACAAATGCCCGCAGCATATCTTCTAAAATCTGAATGGTCCTCTCAGATTGACCATCTGTCTGTGGGTGATAGGCTGTACTCATAGCCAATCTCGAACCCATCGCTGTCTGCAAGCTCTTCCAGAATCGGGAAGTAAACCTTGGATCTCTATCAGACACTATCGAAACCGGCACTCCATGCAATCCCTCCACATGGTCAATGTACAGTCGCGCCATCTTCTTCATCGAACACTTCACATCATAGGGAATGAAATGGGCTGACTTGGAAAGTCGATCAATCACAACCCAAACAGCATCACATCCCCTACTCGATCGAGGCAATTGAGTCACAAAATCCATGGCGATGTGCTCCCAATTCCACTGAGACACTTCTAAACTCTGTAGCAATCCACCAGGTCTCATCCTCTCGGCCTTGACCTGTTGACAATTCAAACAACGAGCTACAAATCCAGAGATGTCATTCCTCATGCCCTCCCACCAATAGTGAGACTTCAATGCATGATACATCTTTCTCTCGCCCGGATGCACACTGTATCGACTACAATGAGCTTCATTCAAGATGGATTCATTCAAATCAATCAAATTAGGAACCACCAATCTACCTCAAAATCTCAAGCATCCATCAGAAGCAACAGAAAAATCCTCAGACTGACCATTCTGAGCCTTAATCTTCAATTCATGCACGTACGAATTTGTCCTCTGCGCTGCTCTAATGTCTGCTACAATCTGTGGCTCAACCTAAAAAGAAGAAACCACGAAATACTGATCACTTGGCTGAAAACACCACCCAGAAGTCCCCAAATCCTCATGGACTTTGGATATTCTCATCGACGTCAACATCGCCAGTTGGGCTTTCCTACTCAAAGCATCGGCCACCAAATTCATTCGCCCAGGCTGATACTGGATCTCACACTCAAAATCCTTCAGCAACTCCATCCAGCGGTGCTGCCTCATATTCAAATTTGACTGCATGAAGATATATTTCAAACTCTTGTGGTCGGTTTACACCACAAATTGTTGTTCAAGGAAAACACTATCACAGCCAACTCAAGATCATGAACGGGGTATCTCGTCTCATGGGGCTTCAACTGTCGAGACCCATAGGCTATCACATACTCGTTCTGCATCAACACGCATCCTAACCACTCAGAGAAGCATCAGAGCAAACCACAAAACCACCAGAACCAGAAGGCAAAGCTAACACAGGAGCAGTAGTCAACTTCTCCTTAAGCAACTGGAAACTCGACTCACATTCGTCAGTCCAAACAAACTTCCTATCTTTCTGGGTCAACTGAGTCATCGGCCTAGCTATCGAAGAGAACTTCTCAATGAAACTCCTATAATATCCAGCCAAACCCAAGAAACTACGGATCTCAGAAACATTCCTAGGTCGCTCCCAGTTAAGAACTGCTTCGACCTTACTCGGATCCACAGAAATACCTTGCGCTGAAATTACATGACCCAAGAAGACAACTCTATCCAGCCAGAATTCGCGCTTGCTGAACTTCGCATACAGCTGTGAGTCTCTCAGTTTCTGCAAAACCAATCTCAAATGCTCTTTGTTCTCTCTGAAGTTCTTCGAATACACCAGGATGTCATCTATGAATACAATCACAAAATGATCAATATACTCACTGAAGACGCGATGCATCAAATCCATGATGACAGCAGGAGAGTTCGTCAATCCAAAAGGCATCAACAAAAACTCATAATGCCCATATCTCGTCATGAAAGCCGTCTTCGCCACATCAGCGTCCCTGATCCACAACTGATGATAACCAGACCGCATATCAATCTTGGAGTATATAGAAGATCCCTACAACTGGTCAACAAGTCATCAATCCTCGGCAACGGATACTTGTTCTTAATCATCGCTTTATTCAACTGCCGAAAATACACACACATCCTCATAGATCCATCTTTATTCTTCACAAAAAGAATCGGAGCTCCCCAGGGCTACATACTCGGTCTAATAAAGCCCTTCTCTAACAGATCACACAACTGCTCTTTGAGTTCCTTCAACTCAGCTGGCGCCAACCGATACGGAGCTCTAGAAATCGGGGGCTGTCCCTGGCACCAACTCGATACTGAAATCGATCTCTCGTCTCGGAGGGAATCCAGGAATCTCATCCGAAAACACGTCAGGAAACTCTCGAGAAATCGGGACATTGCTCAACTCTACTCGCGATACTTGGGAAACATCCAAGGCATAGATCATAAACCCTGAATTCTGCAGCGACAACAAACTAAACATCTCCATGGCAGACACGAAAGGAATCTTAGGTCGCGAATCAGCACCGTAAAAATCCCATTTCTCTCCAAATTCAGGTCTAAATCTCACTACACCATGGAAACAATCCACTGTCGCTCTATAATTGGACAACACGTCCATTCCCAAGATACAATCAATATCTCTAATTCCGAAAACAATCAAATTGGTCACCAACACATGCTCATCAAACCTAAGAACACAATCCAACACCACCTCACGGGACAATAAACTCACACTAGCGGGAGTAGATACAGAGACAACAACACACAGTGGGGAAGAACTCAACCCACACTCAAACACAAACAACTCAGAAATTGTCAGGCCTCGTGCTCACAACAGATAAACACATGCGGAAGCTATCAAAAAGTGGGTAAAATTTTCTCTTTTAGGCCCGACGGTTTTAAACATATAATTTAAAATACAACGATACTTAAAATAAGTTTCCCAAATCATAAAACAATCAACAACAACGCATACATAATTCAAACATGTATCAAATTCCCCCTACGGGTACAACAACAAAGCGCAGGGCATCCCCCTGGCTAACTGATACATATATATATATATGCTATATGCTACTGGGACACACTAGCCACCTCCTGGGGCCCACCAGCTGGGTTGAAACCACGACCAGCTGTAGAACCTGGGTTTCCTGAAAACAACGAGCCACTCGCCATGATACTACACCCACTTACCGGATGCATCAAACAACTCAACCTGCTGTTGCCTCGCCCATGAACTGTGGTAGTTAACCACTCGGCGCATGGTGGCTACGATCCCAGCAGGGAGATGAGAGTGCGGTATTGCCGCTCGCCCTCACATCCTGGTAAGAAACAACAACAATACAACAAGGTACAAAGACTACCAAAACTGGGAAAAGGAATACCATGCGTGTATGCAACATGCTGGAATGCAGGCATATAATATATGCAACCCAACAATAAAACAACAGCATACACAATCCTCAACAGGACACAACCAGCAGGCACGGCCATTCCACATACCAGCAGCTACAATCATCCAAGCCATAATCTCACTGTAATATAAGCTCAAATCCGTACCTTATACTGAGCAACAACTAACCCTGCGAGAAATCCCGAAGACTCTGGTAAAAGCCTGTTAAACACACGGCATACACAACATAAATCTAACAGGTTGCTTAATCAAGCTCACGGCTGGGAGTCTCACTCGACCAGCTGCTCCATATACCTCAACAATTACATAGAAAGCTTAAAAACTATGGCTAGGAACAAGGTCTCACCGAAAACCAGAACGTAGTTCTACCAAAATGTGAGGATTCAGATTTCTAATTAGTGATTAATCGGATTTTGAGTTAGATTAATCACGAGAATTAAGAATTTAGATTTCTGGAGTTTCGAATTTTTAGTGAAATCTGATTTGGAATATTTAGATCTCTAGTTGGGATTGTCCAGGTTTTATTTGATGTTTTCGTGTGAAATCTGGTCGAGAAGCGTTGAGATATAGAATGATTTTGATAGAGGTCTGTTTTTCCTTTAGCGCTGCGTTTGGTGAAAGCTGTTTGATTTGATGGAGAGATCTGGTGGTCGAGAAGAACGTGAGAGATGAAAGCGTTGTTCTTTTGAAATTCAGATCTCATGACGTAAGCAGCTCTTGTGTGTGACGTAAGCGTCGCTGGATGGTGATCGCATTGAGTTGTAGCGAGAGATCTGGCAGCGCTTGAGGGTGACGTCACCAGGTCTGGTAGATGACGTAAGCAGATCTGTTATTAGAAGCGTGTAGCGTTCTTTCGAAAGTTGCGCAGCAGATCTGATGACGTAAGCAAGTCTGCGGGTGACGTAAGCAGATCTGTTGCTAGAACGTAATAGCGTGCATTTGTGAGATCTGGTTGCTCATACGCTGTCGTTTTGAATTTGCGCGCTGAGATCTGTTTTAGTTAGAAGCGCTGAGATCTGATGCTTTTACGTCGTCGTTTTGTGTTTTAGCGCAGAGATCTGTTTTGCGTTTGGCGCAAGTGTTGAGCGTGAGATCTGTTGACCAAAACGTTGTCGTTTTGGAGTTCGCGCGAGATCTGACGAAGAGCGTGAAGTCTGTTTTGGACTTAGTGTTTGTGCGAGATCTGTTGGGCGATATTTTGAGTTGTAGATATTTGTTTTTGTCGGTGTTGGACTTGCCTTGTAGCTTTTGAGTAGAGGATATTTATATAAGTGTTGAGTTACACTTAGAGCATTTCAGACCTGATATTTCTTATCCTCAAACTCGAAACCCTCGATTTTAGCTACTGTTCACCGTCATTTTCAATCGCCATTTGCCGTTGATTTCGACCTCCGTTTTGCGAGTTCTTGGTAGCGTTGGAAACCTCTTGAAAAGATCTTTCTACTCTTACCAATCTTGGAGGCTGTGTTGAGCTGGAACGAGAACGCGAAGCGGCTGAGTTGAGCAGTAAGTTGCGCCGTGCGTTTCCATCCTTTGGGTGAGCTTTCTTTTGGTGGTTTGAGCTAAGATATTAGGTATCTTTGGCAGATTTAAGCTTCTAGGAATTTTTGAAGGGAATTGTTGAGGAAGCTTCCAAGGCAGTAAGCTTGAGTTGGTTACTGGCCGTTGCTTGTGAAACCTGTTAAGGTAGTTTGAACAATTAAGGTACGAATTGAGCAGCCCTTAGCAGTTTGAGCGTGAACATGACTACGTTTCGATGTTGTGAACTGCTGTTATGTGGCTTACGTGAATTTACATGCTGGAATTGATTGAGATATGTTTTGATTCACGTATTATACATTGTATGCATTGAGCATTGATATTGATTGGCATCATGCATACATATTGAGCCTGAATTGACTAAGATGAAACATCTGATATTAAGGTCTCAAGTTTGTGACGATGTTTCGAGATCGAGAATCAATAATAACAATCTTATCTCCCAACAAAAAAAAAAAATTTAAATTTGATACACAAATAACCAACATCATAAAAAAATAAATTCTCAAAAAAGTAAATACAAAAAAATAATTGCAAAGAGAAAACACATATAATCAAAATATGATTCCAATTATGTACTAATATTAACCACCAACACAACAATAATAAAACCAAAATTAAGAATTATCACCAAACCAAATACCATTTGCAATTAATGTTATGGATAGATCTCCTATGAATTATCATTGTGCTACCTACATAGCACCACACATATACATCTGATGTAACCGAATTGTCTCAGCCGACGAGATACCACCGCTCAAGAGATCGAGAGCTCGGGATGTTGGGATGGAGAACGAACAATGGATGATCCGCAGCTACTGAAGACCTGCAACCACAGACACTGGTTAGAAGGTACCGGAATTGTTTCCGACGAAACCCCTCTGATGCTTAAGTCAAGTCGAGAGACCGGGTGTTGAAAGCAAGTATATCTGTAAAACGAGAGTTTGTGAATATGTGAATGATCATAAAGTAGAACATACCTAAGTGTTTATAGGGGGACTTAGCGTTTGTTGCGGGCGCGTTATGGGCGGATATTGCTCTCGCTTCGACCATTATTTCTAGTGAGATTATCACCATGATCTTTCGTAGTTTAGACTGAGTTAAAGCATACATGAGTTGGGCTAGTGGAGGCATGATTGCCGCTGGGAGAGTACTATGTTGTGCCAGATCACCGAGGAGCCTCCTCGGGTATTTCTTGCCGAGGTCTTGTTGTGATGCAGCTAGAGTGGAGCCAGATATTCTCGGGTCCCGACGTGATAATTTGAGGTATCAAGATTATCCCCCACAATGAGTCCTAGACGAAGAATTGAAGTTTAGGACTATATGTGGTTGAGATCGGGGCCCGATCAAAGATTTGTGTTTTTGGGAAAAAACATAATTCTTGTGATGTAGTGTCCTAGCCATTGATTGAACACCTTTGGATGGTTCGGATGGATTACAACCCGACTCCCGAGATGACGGTTAGAGTTCTCTAGACGATCTAGACCGTCGACTATGCATGGGATTGAACGGCTATACTTTACCCCGAATTCTTATAAATAGGCGTGTTTATGCGCTTATTTTGTGTTAATTGTGAGTAATTAGCACGGGGCCTGACATTTTTGGTATCAGAGCTTAAACTGGGATAAGCTCGATTTCTTTTGATCACACTCGAGTCTAGGCACAGAGTTTTGACTTGATTTTGATTGCCTCTGTGACTTATGTGATATATTATCTGTCTTGCTATTTTGCCTGCTGTGAGATCTTACCTCTAGGCTTGATTAGATGCCGCCGAGGCGTGGAGGAGGTAGGAGAACTAGACGTTCCGAGGAGGCGTCTAGAGCAGGTAGTGATGATGACGCCCAGGTTGAGGACGTCACTAGGCAGATAGGTGGAATGGAGTTAGTCTTAGCCCATTTTCAGCGGACGAACCCACCGACGTTGGCCGGTACTGAGGGTGGCGCTAGGGCCGAGGCGTGGCTTGTTCAGATGGAGGAGCTCTTTGATACCCTAGAGTATGCCCCAGAAAAGAGACTGAAGTTGGCAGTGCTGCAGCTGCGAGATGATGCTCAGCGCTGGTGGAGGAGTACTTCGAGGATGCTTCGGGATAGTGGGACGATGCTCACTTGGGATGTTTTCTGCGAGGCCTTTCGACGCGAATACACCCCAGAGTCCTACTTCGCTAGTCGGGAACGTGAGTTTGACAACCTGAAGCAAGGTGATATGCGTGTGGCCGAGTATGCTAGACGGTTTTCTGCGCTTCTAGTATACATGCCAGCTGTGGCGAACCAAGAACGAACAAAGAGGAACAAGTTTCTGAAGGGATTGAGACCTGACCTGTATCGGATGGTGTTGTCTGGGTCCCCGGCGACTTTCATCGATGCTGTGAACAATGCAGTGGATATCGAGGAGAGTCTGATGGATCCTGAGGCTCCAGTGCATCAGACGACCG